>CAUYRT010097267.1:0-12178 GCA_963574885.1 Lepilemur ruficaudatus
AGCAGCTGCAGGAGCACCCAGCTGGGGTGCAGCAGGCACAGCATCCATCCCTGCCATGGATGGATAAGCCCAGGAATAATATTCTTTAAATCAATTCTTAACCTGAGACTCAGAAGTGTTTTATTTGACAGAGCTTCAGAAACCCAATCATTGTGTCCAAGACAAAAATATAGCTGAGGATACTGAACTTTAAATCTAAGAGAATTTAGCAACCCTTTATTAAATGCACAGAGATAATTGGTAGCTGCAACTTTGGGAGGTCATGTAAAAATGGCAAAGGTAACAGACACCACACTAAAAAGGAGACAAGTGGAAATATGAAGCCATTGGGCACTAAATGTAAGAAAAGCTGAGATGCAGCTTTTTGACAAGAGGAAGGAGAGTGAGAGTCATGGGATGGACAGAAGCAGATAAGATGGGCAGGAGTTCCAGGTGAAAAGGTGAGGCTGAGCGTTACTATACAGGAAGAAGAGGGACACCATCCACTTAGAGTCCTGGCCCGTTTTTTTTTTTAAGCATTACAATAAAAATTGATTGATTGATTGATTAAACTATGACTTTTGCAGAAAGCAGAGCTAAGACTAGCCATAAAACGTACTGTCATAAATAGCCATAAAACATAGACATCCCTATATCATTAGTAACTAACATTTTGAATTCTCATTATGTGCCAAGCACTGCACTAAGTACTCTCATTTAATTCTTACAACAACTCTGTGAAAGAGACACTCATTATTATCTCCACTTAAGCAATGAGGAAACAGGCTCTTAGAAGGAAAGTTAAACAGCTCGTAAATTCAAATCCTCTAGGATTTGAACCCGGGCATTCCTACTGCAGAATCTCAGCGCCTCAGCACTCTGCTGTAAGTAATATAAGGAAAATACATAAATCTCTCAAGTTCTCAGGTCTCCAAGATGATTTGATACTATTCTATATGCTATCATCCTTTTTAAACAGTTATTATTTTCTTATTATAAAGCAACATACGGTCCTTCCATCTAACTCAGAAAATTCAAAACATACGTAGAAAATAAAGATCATTCTTGATCCTATCATCCAGAGATCAGTGATGTTAACATAAGATATATTTTATTCTTGCACCTGTTGCCACATAACGGTCTAGTGTGTCTTTTAACAGGCAATCAACTCTGGCCCAGGCACTCTGATTCACTAGGTCTGGGTGGGATCAGGGCTTGTATATTTTAATAAGTACATCTTCTATAGTACTATAGTTCAAGCTCAGTTCTAAAAAACACTGTTCTATACTTTAGATTTTCAAATATTCCTGTGTAGAAAATCCTATATTCAGTTTCTCTCTGGATTCTAGAGCACCTTAATTTTTCTCATCAAAGCTATCTTTTAGAGTCAGGAAGATATCTAATAGAGAAGTTGTTCCCAAACTTTAACATGCATCAGAATCACCTAGTGGACTTGTTAAAACACAGACTACAGAGTTTTTGATTCATTCAGCCTGGGATGGAGCTCAGGAATGCGAATTTCTAACAGGTTCTTAGGGTGCAGCTACTGCTGCTAGTACAGGGACTGCACTGTAAGAACCACTGTAATAGAGCTCTTCAAAACAAGAGTTCCCGGTAGGAACTCTTCTTGTGATCCTTGAGCGTCCCTTAAAATTCAAGTGCAGAAGCCTGACCTTCATGCCATTGTTTAGAAACAAATTTAGTGACATATAATAGCATGGTTAGTATCATCCCTTCCTCAGGAGCTCCATATGTGAAAACTGTATTCGTCTGTTTCCATGTCTCTATGACAACATCAAAGTATAACAAGAAAAGAATAGCTGCTGACTTTGTCACCTAAAAAATCTTAAATGTCCAGATGATTGTTGGCAGTGATGGAAGGGACAGTAGGACAAGGTCAGTTGCATTCAATAACAGGCATAACACCTATCATAGACGTCTAATATGTGACATTTCTTAAGTAGGACGAATACCAGAGGAGGATGTTGATGCTACTGGCAGTTTTTATAAATTATACATGATGCATTATTTTAAAATTCAGCAGAAAACTGTCATTTACCCTCTATAATAAAAGGCGTTATATGAAAAATGAAGTGCTAGGAGAGTAAATAGGAGGTGCTACCAACGTTTTTTTTTTACTCTCTAGTACCTGACAGAAGACCAAGCTTGTAAAAGTAGGGTTGACCCCTGGAAACCTAGCAGAAGTTTTCCTAAATTAGATACTTTAGTACGGTTGCTCTGTGCTTCCAAACTGGCAACCAATTTCTCAACTGCAACTCTACTGTTTTATTGGCTTTTGGCTTTTAACTCTTTGATGCTGAGGTAATATAAATTTATAGCTCTATTTTGCATTCAACATTTATCTGTCAATCACCAGAAACAGAAAATCCACTGCCTGACAATGTAATTCATCCTAGTATTTTAAATGTTAAAATTAGAAATTTTCATTATGACTAGAAATTGCTGAAGGCATCTAAGAAAATTCTTTCATTATTCAGCCAACAAATATCTATTGAGCACTTCCTACGTTCCAAGCGTTATTATAGATTCAAGGGATAGAACAGTGAAACAAAATATACACATACAGTCTTGACCCTTAAGGACACTGTAGTGGTGATGAGGTCTGTCTTATTCTGGGTCTTTAAGAACCTTGCTATGTAAAGAAGCAACAGTGAGGTATCACTTAGGGGATTGTTAGAAATGCAGCCTCTCAGGCCCCATTCCAGATGTCCTGAAACAGAATCTGTATTTTATTTTACAAGATCCCCAAGTGAGCTGTATCCACATTAAAATCTGAAAATCACTGCGCTAGAAAACAGAGCCTGAGGTAAAAAATTAAAATTCTGATTTTATTTGGGAGTGCAAGCCCAAGACAGTAAGAACAAGGAGAAAAGAGAAGAAGGAACCTGCAAAGCAATGAGATAATGCGGCTTCAAAATGAGTCTGGAAGGGGCACAGCAGGTCATTCAGCAAGTGGGTTTGCTCTGCATGCGGAACCTCTGCAGACAGTTGGCAAGGAAGAGTCCCACCTAGGTTTCTCTCCTGAATCCTGCTTTATGCTGCTTGAGGGTAACACCACTGGGAGGTTTCTGCTCCCTTGCCCTTCTGGGTTACAATATCCAAGTCTAAAAATGGAGCAGTGAGCACATACCAAGAATGAGAAGAATAAGGCCAGGCGTGGTGACTCCCATCCATGATCCCAACAGTTTGAGAGGCTGAGGCATGAGGATCACTTGAGCCTGGGAGTTTAAGACCAGCCTGGGCAACATAGTGAGACTTTATTTCTACAAAAATTTTTAAAAAGAAAGAGAAAAATAAGAGAGCAGTTAAGGATTTCTGAGAAGATATACAAAGTTTGTGTCTCAAGATAGCATATATGGAAACTTCCATCTAGATAAGTTAGTAGACGTGAATAGAAATGGTATTTACTTATCAGTCAGCAGAAACGCAGAAAACCCTCTGCCAGACAAGATAATTTGCATAGGATTTTCAATGTTATATTAGAAATTGTCATCAAGACTAGGAGTTACTGAAGTCTTTCTTAACATTTGCTAGTAGTCCCTGACTCCCTGATTATGACCTTCTGTTCCTTTGAGATCACTCGGGATTTGCATATATCTATGATTTTATTAGCTCATCCCCTGTCCCCAGGTTTCTAGCCCCAGTTTCCCACATTTATTAATGCCTGTAGGGCATTTATTACCTTCTGAGTCTCACATATTGAAACTCATTCCTATTCACCCAGTATATTGGCCGAAACCATACCGTGCACATGTCTACTTTGATAACATTGGGCTCACACCTGCATCCTTGGACAAGAAATCAGGTCCAGATATAATCAAATAATCTGGGTCAGTAAATCTAGATAAGTAAGTGGGAGGAAGTATCAAAGAATAAGCCACAGACTCAGGAGATACCACGGTGCACATCTCAGGAATGTGACCGCCCCGACTGCTCCTACTATGAAAAATTCTCATTCAGATCATCCAGATTTCACTTTGTCTGAAATCTGTGGAAATTACGAAAATGTGGCCAATACCCAAATGTCATGAATTGCTATCCCTAGCAATAAGAATATAGATTTTCCTTTTCGTTTTTGTCATTTTCTGTGCTTTTCACAATTTCTGTGATAAAGCTGTAATGCTTTTATAATTGGAAACTCTCCGATTATTTTCATGAAATAATATACTTTGGCAAAGAAACTCTGTTAAACACAGAGTAAGGAAAAACCATAATGGCATGTAGCTATTAAATTTTAAATGATTTGCATACCTTATAGATACCCAGTAAATCTCCCTAAACTCTAGTCTTGAGTGTAGCAAACTTTGGATTTCCACAGCTCCCAAAACATAAAGGAGAAAATCTTTTTTTAGGGCAAAAGAGGAAAAATATATGAAGAGTCAAAGTAGAAATTATGTTTTCTGAAGGCAATACTGTACTTTCAAATGTCGAATGAGGCATTTCAAGAATGTCTGTGATTTCCCTGTGCTGGTGAAACACAACCACCCTACTGTCAGCCCTTAGTAATGAGAAGGGCCTTTAGAAATGTCGGTGTGTGATGTTGGTCAGCCCTAACCTCTGGACACCTTTTAAGGAAGTGCTCAGTGCCACAGGGCACTTTTTTCTATTTTTTTCCTCTGAACAAGAAGGGTCCTTTTCAAATTTTACTTCAAATTCCGGTCTCAACATATATACCACACACCTAGCAGAAGCATGTTGTCCACTGTGAGCATGTCAGATGAGCATGTCAGAGGTAATTTTGTATAAATGTTAACAGATATGGTTAGTTTATTTCTACAAATTTGTTGACTGCCAGCTACTACTTATACTTCATATGCTATTACCAAAATAGTAATAACCTCTACTCAGATTTACAAGCTAATGGATCTTCTAAAGGTGATTTTTTATATCAGTTCAGAATTCATTGGTACTAAAAAGCCCTCCTCACCTAGATATTAAACGTTCTCTTTAGATTTCATAAGTCTCAGGTTAAAATCTCTGTGACAAAGAGGAAAAATCGGCCTTCTCATTGTGTCTGCTGCCTTGATTTGGGACACTGGAGGTTTCTATCCTCTAATAACATTAATGTTTGATAGCTAAAACTGGTTAATTCGCTTGAGAATACCATACTTAAAGACATGAATTAGTAATGGCCATTTGGCTTCCCTGTAATTATTTAGCTCATTTGATAAATTATGAAAATAAATGTATCATCTTGAGAGAGATAATGATTTCTGACCGTTCACTTTTCACATTTCACCGAACTACTGAGTAAGTGCAGCTATTCATACACATGCTTGCTCCTGCACACGTATTACAAGCCCTGGGACTTGCTACCCTTTTTGTTTGTTAAACAGTGAGATACAGTATTCACTTTGATGATCCAATGTGAACGACTGCTTTTAGGTCCCATCCTCGTAACTGACTATGCATAAATACTCTTCAAATCCCATGTCTTGGTCTCTTATTTACAAAACAAAACAAAACAAAACAAAACAAAAAACCTACTTATTAACAATTGATGATTCCAATAAAATTTTTGTATTTTTCATATTTAGAAAGTGACTCTTCAAGTTATTAGATAATTTAGGTTGGTTTATAAGCCAGAGTGTATGACGTAGATGAAATAGCACAGGAAGCAGAATGTCTTGATGTCCTATTTTAATCAGAAAGTAAATCTCACTGAAACAAAAATCACAAAATCTTTCTTGACAGCCTAAGAGTGGTAAGTAAAATGGCATGTGGTAAAATTATATTTCTATAAGAGATCTGTTGTTAACATTTAACATGTCAAAATACATTGCTGTGCATTTAAAAAAAATCATACTGTGTATTTTAAACATGCCTCTATTAGGCATCCAAAATCCTTGAGATGGGGAGAGGGACTTTATTATATTAAAGATGTAGGATATACTGTTCCAATAGATATGCGGCCAGAAACAAAATAAACTCATACGAGTACTTCTTAAAATATGTAATGTGGGAAACAAATTACTCCACAATTATGTACCTTACTTGAAAAGAAAATACTTACTATTCCCCTGTGCTACTGAATATAAAATGTTTTTGAATTCAGTTAAAAAGTATGTGTAGGCACCGTGACATTTTACAATTTTCACTGCTATAGTGCTCTTTGGAAATATAGTTTGAGACATTCCCTCCAGAAACCACTTTGACAAAGATCATATTTATAAGCAGACAAGAAAATTTCCTCAAAAAGTCTTGCTGTTTTACTTTGCGATAAATTGATGTCTGTATAAGTCCTGTAATATAGTTTATGAACATTTGCAGTGTATAAAAATATTTACTTTGGAAAATCTCTTTGGCTAGTAAGACCTACTGATATATTATTTGCATTTAAGTGTATATGATGAACAGGATTCAAAAGAGATTACCGATATAAATATTTTTCAGTTGCAGAAAGTATTGGTGCAAGAGCTGGGTTCCAACTCTAGTTGTCTCTTGTCAGTTAATTCCAAAGTTGTAGATAATAGAACAATTCTTTAATTGGGACAAAATTATTTTTATTAATTTTTTCAGTTCCCCCCTCCTTGAAATTGCTCCTTTTTCCTAGTCATCATTAGCTCTCTCTTAGGAATCCACTTTTTAAAAACATTTACTTTTTTTTTATTGTTTGCCCTATATTTTAAGGGTTTTTTGGCTTCTATTTTTGTTTGTTTGTTTTCGCTGTGGGGGAGTTTTTCCAGTTGACTTTTAAACTTACTGAGAGCAGAGTCCCTGCAAGCTCGCTTTGATAATTCTCACAGGATCAAGTGCAAGGCCAGTCCTTAGAGAAGGCTTTCGATAAAAGTGTTCTGAACGGATTTGGCTTTAAGAATGGCCACAAATTACCACAGAGGCACTTTCTGGATGGAGACTTGCATTTAGCTTCTAATAAATTAACTGTGATAGCATAAATATTGGTGAATAATGTAGCACTTTTTTTTTTACTCCCCCATAAATAGGGAATTATTGTAGTCGATTTAGGGAGGGATCATATAGAGGAAGTGCCAGACTAAGAAGAGCAGAATTTAGTCCTGTCTTCATCAGTGACCAGCCCTGTGAGATTTAAGTACCAACCACTGTCAACCTGTCTATCACAGGTCACTTGGAGATACTCACTATCCGCTTTGCCTGCCTCGTAGAATTGCTGCTACAATCACAAGAAATAATGTGTGAGCTAGCACCCTCAGGACTATATAGTACCATAAAAATGTACATTATAATAATGCTATGATACATTTAAAGTTATAAAATAAAATTGTTGCCGTGGTATTGGGATGGAAAATAAGTTCTTTTGAAAAATGAGATTCTGGAAACTCTATTTTAAAAGACCAAAGCTTTACCAATGCTTATACTCTGAAAAAGACTCCAACACAAACAAACTAATCTTCTGAGCTGCCTTAGAAGATCACACTAACACCGGCTAACATCTGCTGAGTGTGTGCACTCTGCTAAGCCCTGTGTGGCGGGCTTTAGGCACGCTGTCTCATTTAATCCTCAATACCGCCCTATAAAGATGGACAATAATATTATCCTTACTTTGTAGGTGAAGAAATGGTGGCTTAGATAGACTGATGAGTCTAAGGCTGCCCAGATCAAAAGGCACAGAGTTGGATTCACATTTGTCTTATTTCAGCACCAGTATGCTTCTCCTCTTTTCTGTCCTGGCAATACTGTTAGCTAAGGTCCAATCAATTTTAGAGCAATCCAAATCCATGAGGAAGAAAATTAAATAGTAAGTATCACATTGTTTTATTTCAGATTAGTTTGAAAATATCTATAGGATCACATTGATCTTTAGAGGTACTTATAGAAAATTTTAGCATCTTTGCACATAAAGATTTTTAAAATACTAATCAATGATGAAAAATAAATACCAAGATACACATCTTTAATGAGTTATTGCTTGATTAAGACATGCCTGTTGCAGTGCATGAACTTTCCAAATATGTAATTTGTGTTCTAATGTCAAGATTTTTTTCTCTAATGTAACATTTAAATTATCATAACTTCCATTAAAAAATAACATTACTCCATTGGAAAATCATTCTAGTTTCCCAGACTCTCATTAGTTGTCAATATATAAGATATTTTCTCTTGAAAAATTACAGGATAGTTACCATGGTAGAAAGCAAAAAAGATTGAGTCATGTATAACTAGATGGGCTAATAGAAAAACAAATGCTGACATATTCAAAAATATAATTTTAATTTGGCAGTTTTAGGTGACGTGCTGGGTAGAATGTTCATAATTATTATAATCTTTCTTTAAAAAGAAAAGAAAGCATGCATGTTGTGTCTTGTTTAATGAGACTCTGAACCTGTAATTGTACAGTGTATTAAAAATAGTCTGATCCTAATTGTGCTTTTATTAGTGGACAGTTCTGTGTATTGCATAAATATCTTTGAAAATCCTGATTTACCATTCTATTCTTATATTCTTTCTTTCTTGTAGAATCTACTAAAAAGAAGCTTTTCCTTTTATTTGATGCTATAGACTTTACATCTCCCATCAACATGATGAGAATTGTAGATTAGTCACCAAGTAGTAAAAATGGAATCATTTTGATCCTGCCCCTGAAATATCTTCCTTGTTGACTCTTTAGATCTTATCATAGTAAAATGTTCAGCACATCATAGCTTCAATAGGAGAAACTTAAATTGTCCTAATGGTACATATGGGGGAAAAGATGTTTAAAACCAAAACTTTTTCTTTTGATCATGACATTTTGGTGTAATAATATTGTTGGCTCTGTTTATTCTTTTAAGGGACTTTGTAGCTATTGACCTCAGGAAATATCTGTAATGAATGTATTGCAATTAATGTAAAATTTCAAATCACTCATATATACATATTATCATAACTGTGCCCTGAATTCAAGTGGTGAATATAAGTTGCAAGTGGAGGATTCTTCAAATCATTTGAGCATAGGCAAGATTAGCTTTTATATCAGGTTCTATTTTATACATGATGCCAGAGCTATTAAAAAAATAGAATCAGCAACACAAAACTACAAAATCATTTCCATACTTAAATTTAGAAACTTTACATCCTACTTACTAGTATGTTAAAAGTCAGAAAATTGTTTATTCTATACCTGTTATCCAATTCATTAGGCATAAAAATGACAATCCTAGATTATAAGCAAGAAGTTTATGGCTGGGCGCGGTGGCTCACGCCTGTAATCCTAGCACTCTGGGAGGCCGAGGCAGGCGGATCGCTCAAGGTCAGGAGTTCGAAACCAGCCTGAGCAAGAGCGAGACCCTGTTGCTACTTAAAAAAATAGAAAGAAATTAATTGGCCAACTAAAAATATATAGAAACAATTAGCCGGGCATGGTGGCACATGCCTGTAGTCCCAGCTACTCAGGAGGCTGAGGCAGTAGGATCACTCGAGCCCGGGAGTTTGAGGTTGCTGTGAGCTAGGCTGACGCCATGGCACTCACTCTAGCCTGGGCAGCGGAGTGAGACTCTGTCTCAAAAAAAAAAAAAAAGAAGTTTATACATAAAATGGATATTTTATTATTGTTTTGAGATATTTTCAGCATTTGTTTAGTGAACTGCAGAATCTCTTATTCTTACTTTGCCCAGCCCCAAACCTTTACTCCTTCTCCCCCAGCATAAAGCTGTCAAATGAGCTGGCAGCATCCCCAAACCTAGATGCAGCTTCTAGACGTTGCTGAAGAAATATATCTAAGATCCATAATGCATTTCAAAGGTTTGTAAGAATATATGTTTTTGTCTTTTAAATTTAAGAAAATGATGCTGACTCGGATGCCCAAGTGGGTTATATGCCTTCATTCACCCAAGAATGAAATTACCTATGTGTTTATAATGTCACTTTCACCTTGTCTTTTTTTCTGTCCACATATATTGATAAAACTTTTTGAGAAACTCAGCTGCACTTCACCATTTCCTTCAGTGGGAGTCTAAATGCTGCTATTATGTAGCAAAGTTGGAGTTGGAAATGTTTCTTCTAAAGGTAATGTGGGTCTTTCTACTAGAGTAATATAATTCTGGGAACTTTTTTAGGCCTTCTGTAATACAGGAAGAAAAACAATAAGGAATTGGTTCTTGACTTCAAGGAGCTCACAATGTAGTAATTAAAACTGATGTGCAAACAAACAGAATCAGACAAAACAAGAAATGCAATTACTATAGTTCTGTTAAGCAATTTAAATGTCTACACCCCTATGTAGAACAAACAATAAGGGATTATATTAATTATTCTTCCAGTATAAAGGAGTCTACCTGTGCAGAGATTTAAGCGATAAATTATTTGACCCAGAAGATATAGAAATGGTTACATGATAACTTACCCAGACTTACATATTACATAAGTATTTTCTCATTTGGAGCAGCCATCTTAGGAAACTATGTAATACTCCTTTGATTACAATATTAGTAAATCTCCTCTGGTTGACTTGCCCACAGAAGTAATTTGCTGTATTGTCAAACTTGTCCACATCGATTTATATTTGTATTTTTCAGTCAAGATGCTAAACCTCCTTCTTTAATTGAATGTTGAAATGATATTTTAAAGAAATGTCTCATTGTTTTTGAGTGGTATTTTTAGTTCCCAGTATGCTGGAGTTAGTTCTTTATTGAGCCCATTGTTACAATTCAGATTATATCTGTTATTATACAGCCCTTGTGCCTGCAGACATTCTCTAAGCAATGATGGTTGGCCTTACACTAAGCCAGACCACTAAATTTGATCTTTGCTGTAAAATTGGCACAAATGAAGACCTCATTTAGAGTTGTTTTCACTTAGATTTACTAGTGAACCAACAAACAGTTATCATACCAAATGGGAGATCAAGGTACAGGTCAGTGGACACAGTTCCTGATGACTCCCTTGTTCCTTATATTCATAGTGGCATATTCCTTATACCATAAGGAATCCACCTGGACAGAGCAACCCAGAACCAGAAGCTTTGCTGCATAGCCCAATAGGCTGGGGAATGGTGTTTACCCATCTCCATGGATGGAAATTCTTTCTGAGTTACTATTATGTGTTCCCATGTTCTACTGTATTTTTTTACTGAGTCATGAAACCTGGCTACCATCAATCTTCAGAATGGCATTTGAATTTCCAAGAGACTGTTTTGCTCTCTCATTTCTCTTCTACACAATCCCTTGTTTGATCTAGTCACTACTAGTATACTAGTTTGTGGTTAAAAATGTCCCCAGGATCTGCTTTTGTCATTCAAAGTATTTATTGGGTACCCAACTTTAGGAAAAACAGTGTACTGACATATAACGCCATAACATTTAAATAACTTAATGGAGATATTTTAACAGACAAAATCTTTAGGGAGAATATAGCTCCACATAAAACTATAAGAGATATTCCAATTTTTAAATTGTTTGGGGGAAATACTAAGTAAGGAAGATTTAAAACTTTCTCTAAGTTTTCTCCCATTAATTCAACTGTGACTGAAATTTTGACAACTAGTTGAAACTACATATTTGTTTAGTTCTTTCTTTGATTTGACAGTATGTAGTGTAAGTTTATCAAAAATTTTCACTGTTTCCATTAATTTTCATTATTTTAAATACTTTTCACCTACATTTAACTGGACACTAAGTTATAAAAGTAGTAAGTTGTATAAACCCATGGTTTTTGGAATCAGAAGTTCTGAATCTGATATTCTAATTCTGAACCCCAAGCAGTATAATTTTCAACAAGTCCCTTAGCCTTCCTGGAACTCAGTTTTTAAATCCAGAAAGTGGGTATTTTTTGAACCACAAATATGTGCACCAGTTATTAGGTCACTCAAGATACTCTGTAAAAAATACAAGCATAATAAACAGCAAGGCAGTCTGTTGAAAAATTCACATGCCATCTGTTACTTAGAAAAGTCTAAATACTTATCCATTCCTTCAGAGGTGTTCTGTAATCTGTTAGAATACTTACACACACATGCAAACCCCATTTAATAATACATTTTTTTTTCTTTTTTGAGACAGAGTCTCACTCTGTTGCCCGGGCTAGAGTGAGTGCCGTGGCGTCAGCCTAGCTCACAGCAACCTCAGACTCCTGGGCTGAAGCGATCCTTCTGCCTCAGCCTCCCAAGTAGCTGGGACTACAGGCATGTGCCACCATGCCCGGCTCATTTTTTCTATATATATTTAGTTGGCCAATTAATTTCTTTCTGTTATTAGTAAAGACAGGATCTCGCTCTTGCCCAGGC
>CAUYRT010097270.1:0-11682 GCA_963574885.1 Lepilemur ruficaudatus
ACAACTAAAAACATATATAGAAAAAATTAGCTGGGCATGGTGGTACATGCCTGTACTCCCAACTACTTGGGAGGCTGAGGCAGGAGGATCGCCTGAGCCCAGGAGTTTGAGGTTGCTGTGAGCTAGGCTGATGCCATGGCAGTCTAGCCTGGCCAAAAGAGTGAGACTGTCTCAAAAAAAAATAATAAGTATGAATGGCAAGATCACCAGCCAAGTGAAGAGGAGATTCAGTTAAGATTTTATTCAAAAATTGCATTTTAATGAGAGTGATGGGATAATGGGACTAACAGAAATTTCCAGATATAACTTACCTTTCCCTTTGCATCTAAGCACTGTTAGGTCCGCACTTATCCACAAATATGGGAACCTGTTCCATTATAAAATTATTTTAATTACCTCCTTCTCTTCCTCCATGAGCAATAGCCTAGATAACCAGAATTTCTTCCTAAATGCCAAGCTCCAATTCCTCTAGCTTCACTGTTAGCCTTATTCTTGCTCTGTTCTCTTTAATGGTACAGAATAAAGAGGTCTCTCTGGAAATCCCTTCAGAGAGTTGAAGGTCAATGTGAAGTTCTCTTCTCAATCACTGCTTTCTCACTTCTTCCTCACCTCCTCCTCACCTCTGTATTCAAGCCTAACTTGCCTTTCATCTTCACATTCCACATAAAAATATGGCCTCTGTGGAAAGAAAGACTAATTTACCAACAAACCGGTAAGAGAAAGTGGTGACCTAATGTCAACCTCGGTTGTCTTGTCCAACACTGAAAACATGGCTGAACTTGATCCCTCATTAAATTCACTTCACAACTTAGAAATTTCAGGACACTGCCTCTTGGTGTTTCAAGCTCAAGACTAATCCTTCTCTAAAATATATGTCATATTTACCCATTGCCTAACCCCTTTATCCAGACCATGGTAGTTTCCCATCAGATTACTATTATTACTTTATGCAGGTCTCTCAACTTCCATTTTTCCTCCACACCAACATGTTTTGCCCACAGTGTTTCTACTATCTTATGTGTGTCTCACTGCTATCCAAAAGCTGCCAATGGTTTTCCAGAGCTTCTAAAATTTGCTATCTGAATAATTCTGCAGGGAAAGCTGACTTGCCTGTCCTCAGCTACTCTACATTCTATTCCACACCATATATGCAAGGGGAAAAAGTTCTTCCCCTTACATCTGATGACTTTTTTTCCTAACTCCAGGTCTTTGTCCAAGATTCCCAATTGACAGGGAACTACATACATGACTCCATCTGTCCATGCCACGCAATCCCTCCCCTTCTTCAAGTGGCATCATATGATCACTTTCTTCAGCAAGATTCCAAGATTGATCTAGTTGTATCTTAGTAACCTCCATGTTATCTCTTAACCTCCATCCCACGTCAGAACACCACTAAATTTTGCAATGAATTATCTGCCTTATTTGCCTTGGTAGACTGTAAATCCTGCAAAACTGTCCCTTCTGTAATGTGTAACCACAAGTGCCTTGTATAATGTCTCACACTCAACGAGCATTTATTATGAACTTGTAAACTACCCATACGTAGAATATATATACCCACATTCCAACAAAGGCTCACTGGGAAGACAAATGGAAAAAAACACACCATAACTTTGTTCCACAGTTCATTTACTGAATTGGGGCAGGTGATTTAACAACAGATGATGAGATAAAGATGAGAGAGAAGAGTTCTTACTTTCCCTGTCAGGAGCCAGTTGTGTCATGGATGCTTGCAAATTTTCCAAAATAGCCATCTGTTGTTGGGCGAGCTGAGTCTGAAGCTGGAGATTGGCATACATACATTCGAGGAGTCCTAGGCATTCCCTGGGCTTGTGGCCAACTCCTAAAGGAAGAGCAATGGAGGTGCAAGAGGAAAAAGGAGAGAGATTTCATAATTGTACTGAGGTTGGAAGAGCTCTAATAAAATGACCTCTCTAATCCTTCCAGGCACAACCAAATCCAGACACCTTTGCTCAGCTATCACCTTCTCAGTGATGCCTAACTGGCTATCCTGTTTTAATCTGAAACCAATCATTGAAACTCATTACCCCTCTCCCTTGTTTTATTTTTACCATAGTATCTATGATCATATTTTGTAATTGCTTCTTTAATTTTTGTCTAAGTCCCCCTTCTAGAATACAAGCTCCAGGAAGACAAGCAAGGATTTTTGTCTGATCTGTTTACTGCTTTATCCTCTGCACCTAGAAGAGTGCCTGGCACATAAGTATTCAACAAATATTTGATGAATGAATGAAATGGCCTGGGAGTGAGGCCTAGCTTCCTTTACAAGGGCTCAGGGGTTACCTTAGCCTCTTTCTCTTACCTGACATAGTGTCTCATTAGCAGTGACTTGAAGTTCTTCCTGTTGTCTAACTTCAACCACTCTTGCAGCATTTTTTCTGATGTTTTCAACTACATTATACACAGCCAGTCCTTAGTTAACCTTGGTAATTATATTATCTGTTGTTTGTATATTTATTCATTTTGACTTATTTTTTTAATTTAAAAAAAATTTTTTTGAGACAAAGTCTCTCTCTGTCACTCCTGCTAGAGTGCAGTGGCATCATCATAGCTCACTGCAACCTCAAACTCCTGGGCTTAAGGGATATTCCTGCCTCAGCCTCCCAAATAGCTGGGACTACAGGCACTCACCATGATGCCTGGCTAATTATTTCTATTTTTAGTAGAGATGGGGTCTCACTCTTGCTCAGGCTGGTCTTGAACTCCTGACCCCAAGCAATCCTCCTGCCTCGGCCTCCCAGAGTGCTAGGATTACAGGCATGAGCCACCACATCCAGCCCATCTTCACTTTTTTGTTGGACTCTAAGGCCCTCAAACACTTTTTAGTGCCCTGTTGGGCTCCCAATAGGTCATTCAAATACCCACGACTACCCCAGGGAAAGATAAATAATAGAAATACAAAGAAACTGAGACTGAGCTAATAGTTACTCCTTCCTTTTAACTGGCCACCTTTTAAGTAACATTACTAGCTAGCAATCAGAGTTTCATTTCACTCCTGCCTAGTCTAGCAAAGATACCAATAAGCAAGGAAGCAACACAAACTGGTAGAACTGGGAAGAAAATGAAATCAATAGAACTGAACAATCAACAAGCTACCAATGAAAAATCTAGAAGTGTCTTGACACAGCGTTGGCACTAGATCAACAGCAGAAAGCTCAGGTCACCTCCTCCATGCAACCCCTCCCTCTGTTGAGTCCCTTTGGGAAACACTCCCTACATCCTTACCTGAGGGCAGCTTTGTTGTCTGGATGTTCACGAAAGTAGCTGGTGAGGAACTTGCTTGAAGATTAATATAGCTGGGGGAGAGTTTTGCTCTACAAAGAGGCATAGCATTACCCTCCTCTTTGGCTGGAACTAAATCAGAGGTAACTAAATCAGAGCTCATTCCAACAGGGATAGCCTTTCTAATTAGATCCCTGTACCTGGTCTATGAAAGCAAGTGCTGAGGCCCTGCCCCGAATATCTTATATATCAGAAAGATACATAAGACAAAAAAAAAACATAGTGGAATTAAGCAGGAGTGGCTTATTAGCTTATTAGCTAATAAAGCTAATAAAATCTAATTTGCTTATATTTTACAAGTTCTTATTGATAGGCACTGCATGTTTACTACTGTACTAGATGCTAGGGCACAAACGAGATGTGTAAGACATGGTTTCTTCGGTGCGTATTATCTACTTATGGAGACAAATCAGACACAGGTGAAACAGTGATAAAACAACACAAGGTCATAAACAATGATTCTGATAGTCTGGGGTAAAAATAAGGCCTTTCGTTTGTCAGTTATACCAAGAATGTGATTAAATGTAAAAAAGAATGTTTTTGAAAAGGGAGAAGAGATCAATATGAGTGCAACAGTCAGAGGAGGCTCCATGAAGGTGGAGGATATTTATTGAACCTTGAAAACTTGGGAGGTTTTGATAAACAAAAAACATATTTCAAGTGGGAGGAGAAAAAGGATGGCTTAAGCAAAGGCAAGGAAGCAAGAATATGGCTGGAATGTTGAGAAGCCCTGGAAAACTAGCTAGAATTAGGAGTGGGTAGAGTGGGAAGGTAGGATGGGCCATGGAAGACTTTTTACAATAGCAAATCTGAGATGTTGAAGCTTTCTCTTGAATACAATGGAAAGCCATTGAGCCTTCTAGGATTAGAAAATATAATTAAGATGGTATTTTGATTAGTCTATAGGTATTAAATATAATGGGTTGGACATGGAAGAGATTCTTAAATGGGTGAATAGATTACCTTTGGCAAAAATAGTTAAGTGAGAAGGAAAAGCTAATCTGTAGGAAGCTGATGAGTCCTGCAGTAGACATATATTATTTTTGTCAACTGAGCAACCATTCTTCAGGGAAACTACTGTTTCTCCAGATTTCAGGACATATACTGGTGAGACTGCAGTCAAGCCCCTCTCCCCAACAAGGACGGGCCTGTGACCCAATACAGGCCAATCATGGTATCCTGTCCCCTTTGGCAACTGTGACTGATGCAACCGGGTAAAGTTGGGCCAGAGTCATTGCTGGGATCAATATATGGATTCTGTGTCAAACAAACATTCTTTCTTTTGATTTGCTATGCTGGGAAAATGTAAAATTGGGCCCAACAAAAGCTACTGAATTTGGCCAGCATACCATGAGAAGTGAATAAAAGCAAGAGGTTAGGCACAAGAGAGAGGATAGGAGAGATAGATGCATAGACAGATATTAATACCAATAGGCACTTAATCCCTAGTTCTAGTCCCTGAGACCTGTTTTTTGCAGTTCCTCTTCCAACTGCACAAGCCCCTAAATTACTTTTTTTACTCAAGGTAATTTGAGCTGGGGTTCTGTCATACTAACATAATCACATTTGAATACATTGAATCTGAGTTAATTGTAGGAAATCCAAATAGAAATGCCTAGAAAAACAGCCAGAGTAATGGCACTGAGCTCAGGTGAAAGGTCAGCTGCCAGGCCAGCCTCAAAAGATGACAAAGAAGCTGCAAAAATAAATTAGCTCTTCAAGGTAAAAAACTGAGAGAGAAAATTGGACCTTTGAAGAGGTCCTCCTCAGGAGTCTGGGAAATGAAAAGGAAGTGGCAAAGTAGAACAGTAATGGATGGAAAGTCAGACAGCTGGGCTAGGAAAGAATTAAAGGACTTAGAACAGTGGGGAGTCAATGATTCAACTGTCATAATGAATCAATGTCTCATTCACACACATAAGAGACAGCTAAGTGCCTACTACGTGTCAGTCTCTGAGGATACCACAGTGGGCTAAACAGATGTGATTGCTACTATCCTAGAACTGACAGTCTTGCAGTGTGGACAGTCATTAAGTGATCAAGTCCACACATTATTACACTCCAGTAAGTGCTATGAGAGCACCTGACCTAGTCTGCGGAGCTGGGGGATGTGTCGTTGAGGAAGTGATATCTCAACTGGGATCTGAAGGATAAAGACAAAGAGGGGGCCTCTTCATGACAAACAAGTCTGGGGGCAGAGGTGTGACACGTAGGTTGTATGAAGGAAGATGTCTTATTCTTGTCTTTTACTCAGAGTGCCACAGAAGGAATGGCCTGGT
This sequence comes from Lepilemur ruficaudatus, assembly GCA_963574885.1. Classification (NCBI taxonomy): domain Eukaryota; kingdom Metazoa; phylum Chordata; class Mammalia; order Primates; family Lepilemuridae; genus Lepilemur; species Lepilemur ruficaudatus. The sequence continues at coordinate 5,586 of CAUYRT010097270.1, forward strand.
AAGAGGATGAAGTGCTCATGTGTGGGTGCCACGGTGAGGTGCTTTCTGTCTGGAAGGTCACTGAGCCTATGAAAATTGAAATCTGTTAAGTTCTCTGTCAGTTACTCTTAGTGAAAGAAATCTGGAGTTCCCCCTCCCCCTGCCGCCTCGACTACATTTGTGGATTTTCCAAGCTACTGTGGGTCCTCTCCTCCCATCTTCTCCTTCCTCCTGCTCCAGAGTCATCAGTCATTTGATGGCTCATGCAGAGTGTGGTAAGGAGACAGAAGCTGAAACTCAGGTCTCACGATTCTTCTTACCATTTGAAAAATGTGCTAATTTCCATGCAAATGCACTTCTAAATAATTTGAGCCCTTCCTGGACATATGAGGATGCATTTTCTACTGAGTTGTTAATATAAGGTTTGAAGAACACACACAATCTATCCTAAAGGAACCATATTTCTGACTAGACAATATATAACAAAGGATGAGGCTGGGAACAGCAAAAGGAGGCAGAATAGAGAAAATAATAATAAAAGTTGCTTTACATACATTCTCTCATATATTTCTCACAATGACCCTGAGAAGTTGATAGCTTTATCCACATGTTATTTGAGGAAACTTGAGCTAAGAAATTCCCCACCCCCCATCCCGCCCTGAGCTAGGAAATTTGTTCAAGATTCCACAATTAGTATGTGGCAATGCTGGAATTAAATTCTGGCCCTGTAGACTCCAAAGTCATGCTCTTTACCACTGTACTATACACTCCGTGAAAACAGCTAGTTAATTTACATCCAGCTATAGTATAGTAGGTCTCTCACATAAAATAATCTACTCCACCTATAATTGAGTGGATAGGCTCTGGAGTCAGAAGCCTCAGGCATTTCCCTGGCCCAGTGCAACTGTCCCACTCAAACTGAGTATCTGTTCAGTCTAGCTAATACCATGTCTTCTAAGATCCCTGGCTTGTTCTAAGTATTAAGAAAAAATACAAACAAAGAATAATTTCATTCCACAGATAATTATTGAGCATCTACTAATTTAACAGAGTTCTAGGCACTAAAGCAATGTTCTCATTTAGTGGGTAATGCAGAAAAAACACACATACTTACAATTAACCAAGTAATAAGAAAAAAATATGCGCACAACTAGAATAATTTTCCCAAATGCTGAGCAAGTAGCGGAGGTCTGGCATTTAAGGGTGGGGAAGCAGGGCCTCTGACACACACCTTTTTTGTTAGTTGGATGACTAGTGTCCTGCTCCATCTGAACACCAACAGGTGTGGTGCCTGGGGAAAAAATCATAGCATCACATGATCAACAACTGACACTATTATTGGTACTATTGACAATTTCCTAAGTTCTCTTCAGCAGATCTCCGTTTTGGTGAGAAAAAAGGAAGAAAGGGTGTACTCTGTTTCACAGCCAAACATAAGTGACTATTCTTGAATTGTTTGTGCTCTCATGGACCCTTCACTAGTTTGGAAAAGTTATTTTTTATTATAATTGTTTCTTTTTCTTCTGAACAAAATATTTATTTAACCAAACCCAAACCTTAAGAGTCTCCTACAAAAGGGCAATTACTCTCCGTCTTCCCTCTATGCTTAATTTCTGCATTATCCTTCCTTTTCCTATCCTGCTTGGTAATTTTAAAACTCTGGCTCCCCATCACCTCTAACGACGAAGAGTTGAGTGATGAGAGCGGGAGAGGGATGGGGATGGATAAAGAAAATATCAAAACACTACGGGAAATACTTGAGAAAATGTTTTGGATAGGATAACTTAGGGAGAATGCAAGCCATCATCCTCTGGTACTGCTCACAGCTTCAGCATAAAGTATTTGCCTAAGAAGGTAAAAGTCCACAGACAGCAACGAGTCCAGAGAGGGTAAACCACAATTCCCAGTGTGCCCAGGAAAAAAAAAAAGCGTTGCCGCCCAGCCTTGCCCGACAAGACTACAACTCCCAGTTCACCTTGCATCTAGCCGGCCAGGTCTTTGCTCAACTGCCGGCTGAATTCCCGCCCCTCTATTCGACCCCGTAGCTAAGGCTGGAATAAAAGAATAGAAACTGTCATGCCTTTCTTGACTTTCACAGTCCCATAGGAGCCGAGGAGCAACGCAGATTTTAATGTCCTCACCTAGGGTGTTAAATCGAAAGCCTCAACCCCAGCACCCACCCCTGTAGTTGATACTCATGCGCAGTGGTGCGCCAGCCAACGGCCCGAGCCTTAGCGCTTGCGCTGATGTTCGCGTCGCACGCGGCCGGGAGCGGCCACCATATTGCGCAAGCGCCTGTGCCTTCCTACGGCCATCATCGCGCTCTCTCTATCTAGCTTGCCTTGCCGGTTTTTTTCTTTTGCGTAGGGGGCGGGGCTAAGGTGTCCATTGGTCTGTTTTCGTGCCGGTCAATGAGGTGGGTGCGGTGATTGGCGGCAACTCGGAGAGTAGCGGGTTTAGGTGTAAGCCCTGAGGAGGTAGCGTTTCGTGGGCTGCAGCTTGGTTCTCTCTCTCCAGAAGGTTCTGCCGGTTCCCCCAGCTCTGGGTACCCGGCTCTGCATCGCGCCGCCATGATGGGCCATCGTCCCGTTCTCGTCCTTAGTAAGTTCTGGAGAAGGGACTCTGCCTTTTCGCCCTCCCTCCACACTGTTCAGTGCTGCCTCAGCCCTGTCCCACCCTGACCCGGCCTCTGAGCCTTTCAGTCATCGTCTTCATTTTGGAAGACTCTTCTCCCGCTTTCCTGTCTTCCCTTAACCTATTCCCCTCTCTTCACAAACGCAAACTGACTTTCTCCTCGCGAGCCTCTTTACATGTGCTCGTCTTGGGAAGCGCTTTCCCACTCCGTGTTCCGTTTCTCAGCCCCAGCCTGCCCCGCGCCCCTGCACCCTTTCTAGCATTATTTTCAACGTGTGGCTGAATGAATAATGCTTTTTTAGTTAGGCCTGGCTTTATGCCGTGGGCCCATCCCTTAGTAGCGGCAATTTAAGTGCTTCTTGTGTGTTACGGAGTTAATAGTATTTTCTTGTAGAACTGTGAGAATTAAATAAGTAGGCGAACTGCTTCAATAGAGGGTCTGACGAATAGCAGTGGTATCCTTGATCATTTTACTTAACATTTCTTTTCAGTAACAGTCGTTCAGCAACCTCTGTTCCTGAAATAACCATATTTCACTGATCTTAGATGTAATCCATTCCCTCAGTGTCCCCCGCGTTATAATCTTTCCCATTCCAATTGAGTTTTCCCAAATTTCTCGACTGGTTATCTTTCCCTTTGGGAATATCCCTGATTTCTTTCTAATGAGCACCATCTCCATTGTCTTCCCTTGATGTGTTTCTGTTCTGTGTGGAACTTCTGTACCTCATCTGCAGGATCACCTAGGATGCCTGACTAGCCATTTCCCCTACTTTGCCGTCTTCTGTATACTGAATGCTGTTTCGAGTTTTTATTCGTTCTCTCTCTACCTGGGAAATAACTTTAAAAAAAAAAAAAAAAAAAGGATTTCCTTAGCCCTGGGAAAAATATCCCTATTCTGATGAATTGTAGGTCCTTGCAGGGTTTTGGTTACCACTGCCTGAGACAGAAGTGTGAATCCTGAGAGTTGTGGGTATTAGATTTGAGGGGACTGTGCTGAAAGATTTACAGTCTTAAATTATAGGGGAATGTAAGAGGAGAGGGAGATAAGCATTATGTTGGGTTGGCTGTAACCTCTGGCTTGTGTACACTGAGAGGGCCTGGGGTAAGTGGTGCATTGATAAAGCTTTTTCTGGGTCTGCATTAATCTCTCGAGTTAGTGTCTGTAACCAATTTAGGATCCCCATTAACATATGTAGTCAGCTATTACTGATAGTGAATGGGTTACTGAGACTTTCTTATTACATCCAAGTATGGGGTGACCATGTATAATTTGTCATGCAAACTTGGACTTTTGAGAAAGTGTATTGTAATTCCACAGTACGTTGTGGGGGCCCTATCAGTGATTATGCATGGTAAACTGTCAGAGTATGATCCTCCTATCCAAGCAGGAAAATGTGAACCTCCAGACTCCTTCCCTGTTTACATAAGGCAATAATTGATATTTTCTTAGGGTCATGTGCCCTTTGAGAATCTGGTGACGACTATGGATCCTCTTCTCAGAAAAAAAATTGCAGTCTCATTTTCTCACATAATCTCAAGGAATTCACTATCCCGTTGAGACCCATTCATGGATCTTAGGTTATGAATCCCTGCTGTAAACACATGACTGTTTGGTTAGAGAGGTGTTGACCAAGATTCCAAAGCTGAGGCATCATGGGTTATTTCTTAATATACCAGGGATTGAAATAAAGAAAGACGTAGATAGCCATAAGTACATACGTACAAGAACGCCAGGCACAGTGATTGATGTCTGTAATCCCAGCACTTTGAGAGGCCAAGGTAGGAGGATCACTTGAAGCTAGGAGTTCCAGACCAGCCTGGCCAACATAGCAAGACCTCATTTCTACAAAAAAATTTAAAAATTAACCAGGCATAGTGGCACATGTCTGTAGTCCTAGCTACTAGGGAGGCTGAAGCAAGATGATTGCTTGAGCCATAAGTACATATGTTTAAGTTTTTTTGAGGTATAGTTGACATATGTAATAAGCTGTGCATATTTAAAGTGTAAAATTTGATAAGCTTTGATCTGTGTATACACCATGTGTGCTTTCTTTTATTTTCAAAGGTCAGAGAATAAATAGCTTGTGTACAGTGGGGCATTCCTGGGCTGTGTTGACTTCTGTATTTATCTGTTTTAGGCCAGAACACAAAGCGTGAATCTGGAAGAAAAGTTCAATCTGGAAACATCAATGCTGCCAAGGTAGCATACCTTTTAAGTGTTTATTTAGTTTGCCTCCAGCTGTGTTCTCTGTTATATTCATATTTAGTCATAGCTGTGTTTCCCATGCATGTAGACTTTAGAATGTGAAATTAGGCAGAGGAAAAAGTTGACTTCTCTTCTTTCAGGACATCTCCCTGATGGTGGTAGGAGGAAGGAAGCCCTACTCCTCTGAAGACTAATAATCTTATATTAATCCACACATAATTCTATTGCTGTAATATTCTATTTGTGTTTGTCTCTCATATGGGACTGAGATAAATATCTACCTGAAAGCATTCTCAAGCTGGGGAAGGGGGTAGGGACAAAAAACAGGAGCTAGCCACATAGTGTGTTGTATCTAAAGTGGTTGCCAACCCTACTTTAGAGGTGTCATTGTTAAAACACTGGCTCTGCAGGTTGCTCATGCTGTTTTCCCCTAACACTCCAGCATACACTGTTCTGATTTATGCTTACGTGTTTTATGTTTCCTTTCCATTAGACTATTGCAGATATCATCCGAACATGTTTGGGACCCAAGTCCATGATGAAGGTAGGCTTATCTCTCCTGGAAATTCTTAGACTACAAATTTTTCCTTTCTGTTATCTAGGTCACTTAAATACAACTTCTACTTTTGTCTTAGATGCTTTTGGACCCAATGGGAGGCATCGTGATGACCAATGATGGCAATGCCATTCTTCGAGAGGTGTGATTTTTTTTTTTTGTTTGCTTTCTAACAGTTTTAAAAACGTAAAAGACCCACTAAGGTATATGTAGGCAATGCTTGATTTCTTAGGGCTGCTGTAACAAATTACCACAAACTGATTGGCTTAAAACAATAGAAATTTATTATCATATAGAATGAAGCTAGAAGTCTGAAATCAAGGTGTCAGCAGGGCCGTGCTCCTTCTGAAGGCTCTAGGGAAGAAACCTGCTTTCCTTTTTCAAGCATCTGATGGTTGCCACCAATCCTTGGCATAAACTCAGTCTCTGCCTCATTCTTCATATGGCATTCTCCTGGTGTGTCTCTTACTATGACGTGAATGATTTGATTTGGGACCCACCCTAATCCAGTACAACCTTATCTTGACCTGATTGCATCTGCAAAGATCCTATTGCCAAATAAAGTCACATTCATAGGTTTGGGAGGTTAGGACTTCAACATAAAATCTTTTTTTTTTTTTTTTTTTTTTTTTTTTTTTTTTTTTTTACAGTGTGTTAATGTGTTTCCCTGGTTAGTGTGCGATGGGATGTGACAAGCTACCAGCAACAACAGAAACCAGGGA
>CAUYRT010097272.1:0-22454 GCA_963574885.1 Lepilemur ruficaudatus
GACAGAGTCTCACTCTGTTGCCCGGGCTAGAGTGCCATGGCATCAGCCTAGCTCACAGCAACCTCAAACTCCTGGGCTCAAGCGATCCTCTTGCCTCAGCCTCCCGAGTAGCTGGTACTACAGGCATGCACCACCATGCCCGGCTAATTTTTTCTATATATTTTTAGTTGTCCAGCTAATTTCTTTCTATTTTTAGTAGAGACGGGGTCTCGCTCTTGCTCAGGCTGGTCTCGAACTCCTGAGCTCAAGCGATCCTCCCGCCTCAGCCTCCCAGAGTGCTGGGATTACAGGCGTGAGCCACCGCGCCCGGCCAATACAAGCTTTAAATAGCTGCACGTGCGTTTGATCAGGTCTGGCCACCTGAAATCCCACACAAATGGGATTTGGTGCCAAAGATGGAAAATCTGGTTTCCAGGACCTTCTGAATTTTGGAATCGTGGGTATTGATAAGCACTTGTAAAAAATAGCGCCTATCTCGTAGGGCAATTTGGAGGATGAAATGAGTTATTACCCGTAAAACATTTAAAACAGTGTCTGGCAGCAAAGAAGTGTTCAATGCATGTTAGTGTTCAATGGTGTTAGTGTTTTTTCATCTTTTTTATTTTTAGAAATATGCATATAATAAAATGCCCCCATTTGAAGGATAGAGTTTGGGGGGGTCTTGACAGTTGCTTTCACCCTGTAACCACCACCCCAGCAGGGAGCACTTCCGTCACCCTAGAAAGTTCTGTCATGCCCCTTCCCGGTCTGCCCCGCACACGCAGAACACCGCGATCATGGTGTGGACGGAATTGGTGCATGAGCTCCCGGTGTCCGGCTTGTTTTGCTCAGCACGATGCCTGAGTCATCGGGTTGTGTGCAGCAGTGTTTGTCCCTTCTCAAGGCGAGTCACAGTGTTCCACGGTGGGGACACACCACAGAGTGTGTGTCTGGTCACCGACAGTGGACATCTGGGTGGTTTCCAGTTTAGGCTGTAATGGACAAAAATGCTGTGGACACCCGTGGCTGAGCCACTATGGACATCTGCTTTTGTTTCTCCCGAGGAAACACCCACGAGGGAAGGGCCGGGTCGTATGCCACCTCCAGTCCTAACTTTGTAAAAACCGCCCAACTGTTTTCCTAAGTGGTGGCACCGTCTCACACCCCCACCAGCAAAGCAGCAGCGATCCGTCGCCCTGCACCCTTGCAGCGCGCGGCACCTTCGTGGTCTCTGTCATTAGTGTTAGCGTTACTGACCCCGTCTCCCCTCCCTGCCCCCAGGTGATCCGGACAGACACGTTCAAGCACCTGCGGCACCTGGAGATCCTGCAGCTGAGCAAGAACCTGGTGCGCAAGATCGAGGTGGGCGCCTTCAACGGGCTGCCCAGCCTCAACACGCTGGAGCTGTTCGACAACCGGCTGACGACGGTGCCCACGCAGGCCTTCGAGTACCTGTCCAAGCTGCGGGAGCTCTGGCTGCGCAACAACCCCATCGAGAGCATCCCCTCCTACGCCTTCAACCGAGTGCCCTCGCTGCGGCGCCTCGACCTGGGTGAGCTCAAGCGGCTGGAGTACATCTCGGAGGCGGCCTTCGAGGGGCTGGTCAACCTGCGCTACCTCAACCTGGGCATGTGCAACCTCAAGGACATCCCCAACCTGACGGCCCTGGTGCGCCTGGAGGAGCTGGAGCTGTCGGGCAACCGGCTGGACCTGATCCGCCCGGGCTCCTTCCAGGGCCTCACCAGCCTGCGCAAGCTGTGGCTCATGCACGCCCAGGTGGCCACCATCGAGCGCAACGCCTTCGACGACCTCAAGTCGCTGGAGGAGCTCAACCTGTCCCACAATAACCTGATGTCGCTACCCCATGACCTTTTCACGCCCCTGCACCGCCTGGAGCGCGTCCACCTCAACCACAACCCCTGGCACTGCAACTGCGACGTGCTCTGGCTCAGCTGGTGGCTCAAGGAGACTGTGCCCAGCAACACGACGTGCTGTGCCCGCTGCCATGCACCCGCCGGCCTCAAGGGCCGCTACATCGGCGAACTGGACCAGTCGCACTTCACCTGCTACGCGCCTGTCATCGTGGAGCCGCCCACGGACCTCAATGTCACCGAGGGCATGGCCGCCGAGCTCAAGTGCCGCACGGGCACCTCCATGACCTCGGTCAACTGGCTGACGCCCAACGGCACCCTCATGACCCACGGCTCCTACCGCGTGCGCATCTCTGTCCTGCATGATGGCACCCTCAACTTCACCAACGTCACCGTGCAGGACACGGGCCAGTACACGTGCATGGTGACGAACTCGGCCGGCAACACCACCGCCTCCGCCACGCTCAACGTCTCGGCAGTGGACCCGGTGGCGGCTGGGGGCTCTGGTGGCGGCGGGGGCAGCCCCGGGGGCAGCGGTGGTGTCGGAGGGGGCAGTGGTGGCTACACCTACTTCACCACAGTGACAGTGGAGACCCTGGAGACACAGACTGGAGAGGAGGCCGCGCAGCCTCGGGGGACGGAGAAGGTCCCACCAGGGCCCACAACGGACGGTGTCTGGGGTGGGGGCCGGCCTGGGGACGCTGCTGGCCAGGCCTCGTCATCCACCACGGCACCTGCCCCACGCTCCTCGCGGCCCACGGAGAAGGCGTTCACCGTGCCCATCACGGACGTGACGGAGAACGCCCTCAAGGACCTGGACGACGTCATGAAGACCACCAAGATCATCATCGGCTGCTTCGTGGCCATCACATTCATGGCCGCCGTGATGCTCGTGGCCTTCTACAAGCTGCGCAAGCAGCACCAGCTCCACAAGCACCACGGGCCCACGCGCACCGTGGAGATCATCAACGTGGAGGACGAGCTGCCCGCTGCCTCCGCCGTGTCCGTGGCCGCTGCGGCTGCCGTGGCCGGTGGGGGCAGCGTCGGCGGGGACAGCCACCTAGCCCTGCCCGCCCTGGAGCGCGACCACCTCAACCACCACCACTACGTGGCAGCCGCCTTCAAGGCACACTACAGCAGCAATCCCAGCAGCGGGGGCTGCGGGGGCAAGGGCCCACCGGGCCTCAACTCCATCCATGAACCTCTGCTCTTCAAGAGCGGCTCCAAGGAGAACGTGCAAGAGACGCAGATCTGAGGCCGGCGGGGGCGGGGTGGGGGGGTTGGCAAGGGGCTCGGAGTGCCGCCACCCCAGAGCCCACCAGGGCACGCCTGACTGGGACCCCCTCCCCACAGCCCAGCCCACTCCGGGACCAAACACGGAAGGTGGGGAGAGGTGGCGTCCAGCCCCACCCGAGGCTCAGACCCCCGCGAGGACAGGGCGGGGCTCCAGGAGTGGAGTCTCCGCGGTTCTAGCCTCGCCCCCCCCATCCTGGTGACGGGAGGGGACACGGGATTCAGGAGAAGTGGCCCGAGCCCTCCGCGTTTCCTCCTCGCTCTCACGGCCAAGCGTCCCGCCCGCCCCCTTCCAGGGGAGACAGGAGCTTTTTTGAGGGGTACCCTTTCCCCTCACCCCGACCACCCTCCTTTTATGGTTCATTTTTTGCAGTTTGACGCCTGTCCCTCCCTCCCACTCCTCCACCCCCGGAAACCGAAGAGACACGTCGCCCGCGCTCCCTGCCCTTCCCCGCTGGGGGGCAGCCTGACCGCCCGCCCCTATTTGCCCCACAGACTCTTTTGATACAACTGAAGGGAGGTTTGCGTCAACGACTACCTGCTCTGTAATTACTTTAAAAAAAAAACACGGAAAAAGTAAAAAAATATTTTTTTTGGTCATGAAAGCATGGAGGAGAGAGAGCAAAGTGAATGTGGGCGGGAAGCAGGAGGAGAGGCTGGAAACAGGCCTCTCAGGCTCCATGGGGGAGTCACCTCTGGGGCCGTCCTAGGCCCTCAGCCTTCACCCTGGAGACCCCAGAAAGGGGTCTGCATGGGGACACGCCCGCCTTGTCAGTTCCCTGTATTAGCTCCCTCGGGCAGGGCCACAGCCGGTGCCAGGTGGGGGCTTAGGGCAACAGGGATCCCTCTGACAGCTCTGGAGGCTGCAAGTCCACGATCAAGGTGCCAGCGGGGCCCCACCCTCTCTGAAGCCTGGACAGAGACCCTTCCTTGCCTCTTCTAGCTGCTGGTGGCCCCAGACAGCCCTGGCTTGTGGCAGCCCGTCCCTAGTCTTCCCAGGGCCCGTGCCCTGTGTCCTCACGCCTCTTCCCTGTGTGTGTGTCTGCCCATGTCCAGCTTCCACTCTCGCGAGGCCCCTGGTCACACGGGACCGGGAGCACGCCCCCACCCAGCAGAACCCCAACTCGGTCCTGGGCAGATGCCCATTCTGAGGTGCTGGAGGCCAGGACTTCTACAAATCTCTTTCTGGGTGGCACAGTTCAACCCACAACAGGGCCCACACCAGAGTGTCTGTCTCCACGGCAAACCCACTCGGGGTTGCTCCGGGGAGGCCTGATGGGGGTGGGCCGAGGAGGAGGCTGGAGCTGCACTTGCAGTTTGTTTAATGCTTGGGCAGGAAGGATGGTGGAGTCTGGCCTGGAAGGAGGGGTGCCACAGTGCCACCCAGGAGGACAGGGACAGAGAGAGCCTGGGGAGGAGCCGGCTGGAGCCAGCAAGCAGGCTGGAGGGTGTGATGTCTCTAGGGGGGGTCGAGGTGTCTGAATTTCAGCCTTCAGAGAGCTGGCTCGGGCCAGGGCTGACATCTTGTGCAGTCTGGGGACACAGGGTGACGGAAGCAGAGGGAGTGGTTATGGTGCCTTCCTGCGCTGAAGGTGGGGAGGGGACCAGGCAGACAGGCCCAGGACACACAGGCCTGGGCTGGGGCAGGCCAGGCTCAGCGCCCCTTCTCCCTGGCGTGCACAGCAGCACTGGGCACTGTGGGGACACTCCAGCCCCAAAGGAGTCAACAACAGTCAAAATGTGGGGGAAGGCAGCGAGTTGGGGATCCCACTCCTGCCCCATGAGTGGCTGACATCTTATCTCTCCCCAACCCGGGCTCCTGGCTCTTGAAGCAAATTCCACCCTTATCAGCAGTGGCAGCCTCCAGTGGCCTCTGGCCAATGTGTCTGGGGTCTGGCCCTCTATCTCAACCCATCCCTTCTCACCCGGTGCCACCCCCTCCCATGCTCCCTTTTCATGCTCTTTCTCTCCAGTCTCTTCCAGTGCCGATCCTGGTTGCCATGGTAACACTGCAGCGGGTACCAGGTGGTGGCTGGGGGCAGGGAGCTGGCACTGCAGCAGCCTCTGCCATTTCCGATGCCAGGCACCCGCGAGGCACAGTGGCTGAGACTCATTCCAGGGGCACTCGGACTCCCCAGGCCTTGCAGGCTACTCTCTGGCTGAAGCAAGTTGGGGAGAGGGAAGAAAGGACATGGGAGTGAGAACACGACATGGCGGGGGGACGAGTGGCATCATGGCTGAGGGGGAAGAGAGGTGGGAAGTCAAGGCACACTGAAGGTTCAGACACTGAGGGCGGCAGGTTCTGGTTGAAGGCTGAGGGATGTGAGAAGGGGACCCCCTCTATGGGGCCGGGGGAGATTGGACCCACTGAGGCAAGAGCACAGCTAAGATAAGCTGAACTCAAGCATCTATTGCCTTTCCGGAGAGAAGAGGGCATGACCAGGCAGAAACCTCCTTTAGACATTGGCCACTTGAGGACAAAAACGGGGGGCAGGGAGGACCTGGGAGCAAGGGGACAGAGCCCTTGTCACCATCTCTTCTTCCCACCCCAAGCAGGATGTAGTTTCCATGACAACCTGGCCGGCCAGAAAGGGGGGCAGGGGACCGCAGAGGAAATTTTCCACATCAGCAGGAAGGGAGGAGGGTGTGTCGCAGAGACAGGAACAGCCCTGGGGAAAGCAGGGGTTGGGGGGGATGCAGGGTTCCTGGAACCCCAAATCACTCGCTGCCACCAGCCCTGGCGAAAGTGGAGAGAATGCAGAGAAGGATTTTCACCCACCTCCATCCCTGCAAACCCCCCCCCACCTCTGGGCTGCTGGGGGAATGGGGAGGATGAGCTCAAGGGTCAAATGTCCAAAGAGCAGTGACTGCCCAGGCCTCGTGCAGGGGACAGCGAGCAGCCAAGGGAGCTCGGGCTGCAGCCACCGAGACCCAGGGGCATGGCCCTCGACAGGGTCCCACAGAGGGTGGGGGTGGTAGGCTACGGCCGCCTTGGTGAGTCCCTGGCCATCTTGGGCCTCCTTCCCCAGGCCCCATCCTAAAGACCTCCAAACCCCTCTGACCTCCACAAACATACCTTCCATCTGTCTTTATCTGTGCCCCCGGCTGTGTCTCTGGCTCTGCCTACCAGACTACCTTCCAGCCCCCCACCCCAGGTCTCTGTACCCTTCCCTCTAGGTCTCCCCTTTCCTCTGGGTCTCTGTCCCCCTGTCTCTGGGTCTCTAGCCCTCTCCTTTCCCTCTCCCCAGGACAGTCCCTCGTCTCCCACCTGCTAGCTCAGGGACCGGAACTGGGCCTAGAACTTGTTTTTGTCTGGAATCGGAACCCAGGACGAATGGCAGGGAGCGTGCCCCCGTCCCTACAGCTCCACAACCTTGCTGCCCTTGGAGAAAGGTCAGTGACCTTGCCATAGGAGAGTGGGGCTCCCTGAAGCTCCTGTGCTGGCCTCCCTTAGCTGCTGTGTGATCTCAGGCAAGTCCCTTACCCTCTCTGGGCCTTAGTTCACACAAACGTGAAATGAGACAAGCCCGTTCATCTCATTTCCCCTCCCAGCTGAGGGTGAAGACCTGCAGCCCTCCACAGACTCTAAGAGAACCTTGGGGAGGGAGGGCTAATATCTCTCCAAGGCCCTCTGCCATCTCTCTCCTCTCACAGGCACCCTGATCTTGTGGTGGAAGTGGCCCATCCCAAAATAATCCATGAATTTGGGGCACAAATCCTGCACCATGCCAATCTCCTGGTAAGCCCCACCCCAACCCATAACACAGGCCCCTACCCCTTCCGTCACGACCCCATCACTCGCCCTAAAGTGGTGACCCCTCTCCACCTTTGTCCACCACAGGTGGGGTCCCCCTCAGCCCTAGCTGACCAGACCACAGAGCAGCAGCTCCTGGAGGCCTCCAACCATTGGGACCACGGCGTGTTTGTGGCCCGAGGGGCCCTGTGGGGCACTGAGGACATCACGAGGTTGGATGCAGCCGGGTGCCTCCAGGTGAGGGCCTGCTGGGCTTCCCAGGAACCAGAGGGATCCTGCAAAGACCCCGTTGCCCCTGACCCTGGCTCTTGCTTCCAGAGCCTTCGTGTCACCATGGCCACACACCCTGATGGCTTCCGGCTGGAGGGACCCCTGGCTGCAGCTCACAGCACCGGGCCTCGCACTGTGCTCTATGAAGGCCCTGTCCGTGGGCTCTGCCCCTTTGCCCCCCGAAACTCCAACACCATGGCAGCCGCTGCCCTGGCTGCCCCCAGCCTAGGCTTCGATCGCGTGATTGGGGTGCTTGTGGCCGACCTCAGGTGAGCAGAACTGAGCAGGAGGGTGGGCTGGGTCCAGGCTAACCAAACTGACTGCCCCTGCTTGCCCCAGCCTCACAGACATGCATGTGGTGGATGTGGAGCTGAGAGGACCCCCAGGCCCCACAGGCCGAAGCTTTGCTGTGCACACCCACAGAGAGAACCCTGCCGAGCCAGGCGCTGTCACGGGGTCCGCCACTGTCACAGCCTTCTGGCGCAGCCTCCTGAGTGCGGCCAGGCCCCTCCCCAGTGCTAATGGCCCCTCTCCCCCAGCCCTGGGCTCTTCTGCTCTGCAGAGCTTGGGATCTTGGGTTCTGTCTGGTTCTACAGTTCTGATTCTGTCTTTGTTGATCTTTATTTCTGAATCTCCTTAACCTGTTTACTCCACGAATTCGAATCTTTGTATATGTCTCTATTTCTGTCCATGTCCCCGCTCTCTCTGTGCTCCTCTCTCTCTCTGGGACTCTACCTCTGCATGTGTATCTGTCTGTCTGTTCGCCCCCCAAATCTATGTCTTCATCTCTCGGGGTCTCTGTCCGTCTCTCTCTCTGGGTTTTCCTCCACCCCCACCTTGACCTGCCCCTTCCTCCCATCACTATCTCTCCCTCTCCCTCTGTCTCAGTCTTTCTTCCCCGTCTCTCCCTCGCAGGCTGCTGCCAGCTCCCTTCCAGGCCCGGGATCCATCTCTGCTGAGAAGTCTCTTGCCCCAGAGGACGTCCTCATCCGATTTACCTTCCCACCACCACCGTCCCACTCCTGCCCTGGCCTCACTTTCCCAGGATCTCCCTCCTGTCTCAGTAAAGATCACAGATTCTTCGTCCTGCATGGTCTGGCATCTCTGGTCCCTTGTTTCCCTCCTGTGACGTCACGCCGTATCGGCATACAGTGCGTGACGCCATCGCAGGGGGCGAGCACACACGAGAGCAAATCTTTGGGAAGCTATCGCGAGAGCCTACCCACTACATTTCCCAGAATCCTCTGAGCAGCAGTGGGCGTGTAGTGCGCAAGGGGGAGGGCATCTGAGGCGTATTTCCGGGCTTTGCAGCGGGGACCGACGGAAGTTGCAGTCCTGTGTTTTCTATGGGCGACAGCGGACTTCCGGGCCACGAGGCCCGCTTGTTCCTTGTAGGGCAAGCGTCCCGCGGGGGCCCCTGGGAGTCGTAGTCCGGCACGCGGAGACCGCCGGGAGCTGTAGTCCGCCCCGCCTGCCCAGTCAGCGCGGTGCTGCCCGCCCCGCACTCGGAGCCAGAGCCGCCGCCCAGGGGGATGCGGGAGCCCCTGGCTCGGGGAAGCAGAGAGGCAGGCGGGGTGAGGGGCGTTGCCTGGCAAAGGGCGAGCGCCGTGGCTGGGGTACGGGTCGGGGAAAGGGCTGTGTTACTTGGTGTCGGGGGAGGGGGCCTAGTTGCCAGGTGATAGGAAGAGGGGATCCTGTTGCCTAGTGACTGGGGAGGGGGCCCCGTTGCCAGGTGACAAAAGGAGAGGACCTTGCTGTTTAATGGCAGGAGAAGGGGAGTCTTCTGTTGCTAGGAGACCAGAAGAGACCCTGTTACCTAGAGACAGGAGGAGGATTCCTTTTGCTAGGTAATCAGAAGAGAGACTTCGTTATCTAGCGGGTTGGGGTCCTCTGTTGCTCAGTAACCAGAGAGGGATTCTGTTACCCAGGGACAGGGGAGGAGGGTTCCCCTGTTTCTAGGTGACCATGATAGGAACCCTTTTACTTAGAGATGGAGAGGGGGTGGCTCTCTGTTGCTAGGTGAGTAGAAGAGAGAGCGTTTTACCTAGAAATAGGGAATGGCGGTACCTCTGTTGCCAGGAGACAGTACAGGAAATAGGATAGGGGCCCAATGTCCTCCCAGAATTCTCTAAGCCCCCATGTCAATGGCATTGCCCCAAGGGGCCTACTGGGAGGTTGGGCCTCAAGATCCTGAGCCCCTGAGTACCTTCTCCCCCTCCCAACCCCCAGCAGGAGCCAAGGACGGCATGTCCCAGGCCCCAGGAGCACAGCCGAGCCAGCCCTCTGTGTACCACGAACGGCAACGCCTGGAGCTGTGTGCCGTCCACGCCCTCAACAACGTTCTACAGCAGCAGCTCTTTAGCCAGGAGGCTGCCGATGAGATCTGCAAGAGGTTACTGTCACCCACCTTATCCCCTGGAGCAGCAAGGCTCCGAGAGGCAGAGCAACCCACCTGGGTCTCACAGCAAGTCAGGGGCAGAGCCTGGCGTTTCTTGTGCCTACTCACTGCCTGAGCCGAACCCTGGGGCTCAGACTGACATGTTGCCCATCTGCCTATCCTGGGCCTCAGCCCCAGCCAAGGCCTCCCTTTCTTATCTGGCCTTGTCACAGCCTTTCAACTGCTGGTGTTTTCTCTCCAGAACGTCCTGCACGGGGCCTGAGAGCCAACCCTGTCCCGTCCGCAGCCCCTCCTCCTGATATCTTGGCCCTGCAAGCTTGGCTCTCACTGCCTCTGCAGCTCTCATTGCTCTGCTCACACCAGACCTCTATCCAGTCCCCAGATGGGCCCTGCTGTGAGGCCTCTGGGCCTTTGCACGGGCTCTTGTTTCATCTGGCATGGTGTGTTCCTCTTGGCAGCCTGGAATATGCCTCCTCACTATTCCAGATTTCAAACATCTCTTCTTTATAATCTCTTTGCCTCACTCCCTCTTGGGCTGCATGGCCCTGGCCCCAGCCTAGGCCCAATCCTCAGGCCCTGCCTGGACCCCCCCACCTCGCCTCCTCTACAGCCTCCAGTCAGTGACCCTCGAGGGATCTTCCCACACTGAGATGACCCTATCTCCCTCCCCTGGCTCCCAGCCTCCTGGGGCCTCCTCAAACAGAGGCCAGCCGCTCAGAGTGATCGTTATGGGATTTATTCATCTCTGTCACTCACAACAAGGATCTGGCAACTCTCACGCCAAGGCTGTGCTGGAGACCCAGAGACAGTCAGATACAAGCCCTGTCCTGGGGGAGGCGAAGAAAACAGACACACAGAAAAATAACACACGCTCTTCCCTCCCTGCCCTGCCAACCAAAGGCCCAGGTGGGACAGAGGTACAGTTGCTCAGAGGAGGCAGGGCCAGAGAGGCAAGTGGTGACAGGTGGGCCTCCTGGGCTGGGGGAAGAGCTGGAGGAAAGGCTGGGAGACACAGGGGACATGGCTGGGGACAAGTGGCCAGAAAGGGAGGGGCTGAGGCTCAGAGGCCAGCAGGGCCTCTGTCCTGGGGGTGATATGGTACCAGGGAGGGACAGGGGAAGCACCTGGTGTTAAAATAGGGTTGGTCATCATTGAGGTGCCTCAGTGCATGGGGGAGCCAGGGAGGGCCCCAGACCCAGCCTGGAGCTCAAGAGATTCCTCCCAGGGAAAATTACATCTGAGGTGGGTCTTGGACAGAGGAAGGGATTGGGCATGACGGGAAGACCAAGGGACAGGGACTTTGTCCAGGGGCACTGGGAAGCCATGGCAGGGTTGAGGGGGCAGCTTCAGGCCCAGGTTGGGGGATGAGCTGGAGGGAGAGGCTGGGGCAGGGTCCAGGTGCAAGAAGACAAAGCCTGAGCTGGGGCCTCGGGGACAGGGCCAGTCCGGGCAGGGGTGACAGGACTTGGGGTTGATGAGTTATGAGTTGAAGAGGGAAGAGTCAAAGCCTGGGGTAACTGGTGGACCCTGGCACCCCCTGCTTTGTGGGAAGGGCAAGGCCTTTCCAAACGTCCCCAACTCAGGCTCCGGCCACCCCCACTCTAGGTTGGCTCCAGACTCCCGGCTGAACCCCCATCGCAGCCTCCTGGGCACCGGCAACTATGACGTCAATGTGATCATGGCCGCCCTGCAGGGGCTGGGCCTGGCCGCCGTGTGGTGGGACAGGAGGAGGTAGGCCCCAGAGTGCCAGGTCACATGCTGGGCTGGGCACGGGGTGGGGGGGGGTGTGCAGGGTAATGGGGAGGAGGGGACAGGGGGAGGTCTGCATGGGTGGATGGAGGCTGGCAGCCTGGTGGCCAGTAGGTGGGCGAGCAGGTGGCCAGGTGGGAGGGGGTGCGCTGACGGGTGGAGGGTGGTAGCCAGACGAACCAGAGGACGGCCCGTGGGCATGGGACACATGGGGGAGGGGACGTGAGCGGGCTGGTGATCCAGCGGTTGAAAGATGGACAGTTGGTGGGCAGGGGAGAGCAAGCAGGCAGGGGCTGATGGATGGACAGAGGGACGTTGTGACAGGTGGCAGGTGGGTAAGGGCAGGACGGCGGGGGAGGGGGAGTGGCGCTGGCAGGCAGCTGGCTGGGTGGTGAGTGGGTGCGTGGTGTTTGGGTGAACAGTCAGTGGACAGGGGCTGCTGGTGCGAGTGGGAGGGTGGGTGATGTGTAAGGGATGGCCGGTGGTGAGCTGTGAGTCGTAGGTAGTGCGGGGAGGTTGGGGGGCTGGCTGGATAATGGGGGGCCTGTGGCTGGGTGAAGAGCAGTTAAGGTGTTGGACAGGGGCTGGGTAGGCGGGCTGATGGTGGGTGGCAGCTGGTGAGGGTTGATGGGGTCTCGCGGGTGAACAGAGTGCAGGGAAGCGGGGGTGGGGAGCACTAGCTAAGAAGCATCCTTGGGCGGGGCTCAGCCTGGGCTCCACATGCTCCAGAATACTCTGGGCGGAGCAGTCCCCAACCATGGCCCGACCCTCACTCACCCTCACCCTCCCCGCCACAGGCCCCTGTCCCAGCTAGCCCTGCCCCAGGTGCTGGGGCTGATCCTGAACCTGCCCTCACCCGTGTCGCTGGGGCTGCTGTCCCTGCCACTGCGCCGGCGGCACTGGGTGGCTCTGCGCCAGGTGGACGGCGTCTACTACAACCTGGACTCCAAGCTGCGGGCGCCCGAGGCCCTGGGGGACGAGGACGGCGTCAGGTGAGCCAGGCAGAGGCTGCCCCGAGGCCGCGGCTCTCAGGAGCCCCATTCCCAGAAGGGAGCAGCAAGGCTGGCCGGGCCTCAGTGTCTCCGTCTCTCCTGCCCAGGGCCTTCCTGGCGGCTGCGCTGGCCCAGGGCTTGTGTGAGGTGCTGCTGGTGGTGACCAAGGAGGTGGAGGAGAAGGGCAGCTGGCTGCGGACAGACTGACCCCCACGGCCGACGGTCGCCACTGCCCAGCGCGGTCCCTGCGTGACCACGTCGGGTTCCGAGTGCCAGGGAAGGGGGCTGCACTTCGTGGACCCTGAGCGGGCCCCAGCCCCTCCCACGCCCCTGTCTCCCAGTGCCGCTGCTGCCTCAATAAATCTGATTTGCTTGGGCCTCGCCTGGCGTCACCGACCCAGCCCGCGCTGGGGCCCTTTGCCTCAGAGCCCGGGAGCCAGACC
This sequence comes from Lepilemur ruficaudatus, assembly GCA_963574885.1. NCBI lineage: Eukaryota > Metazoa > Chordata > Mammalia > Primates > Lepilemuridae > Lepilemur > Lepilemur ruficaudatus. Next base: position 12,750 of record CAUYRT010097272.1, read on the forward strand.
GCCCCAGCCAATCCCGGCTCCCTGCCGCCTCGGCCAGTCGCTCGCCACTCTGGGCCTCAGTTTCCTCATCTGGGCACAGGAGAAAAGAGCACAAGTCCCTGCCCATGTGAGGCCCATGCTCTGTGGCGGGAGAGAGACCGGGACAAACCAACTGGCATGACCTGGTCCTCAGGGGGACAGGCGCTAAGCAGGCGGCAGGGGCTTATTTCTTAACTCTGTTCTTTTCCATTGATTGGTAGGTGGCAGAACAATGGCCCCAAGGACGCCCATTGGTAGGTGGCAGAACAGCGGCCCCAGAGATGCCCAGGTCCTGATCCCCAGAGCCTGTGAATGCGTTAGGTCACTCGGCCAAGGGGAAGTGAAGTTTTAGGTTGCACTGAGGCTGCCAGTCAGCTGACCTTGAGACAGGCAGCTGTCCTGGATTCCCAGAGGGTCCAGTGTCATCACAAGGGTCTTTAAGTTGGAAGGCAGAGGCAGCCCGCGAGCCCTTCGTGGACTTAGAGAATAAATGTGGGTTTGAACCCACTGAGTTTGCGGTGATACGTTACAGCAGCCAGCGGGGATGAACACAGTGTTGTTGCAAATGACTTGGGGTGTTGGGCCCCCCTGGGAAGGTGTCCTTTGAGCAGAGACTTGAAGGTGACAGGGCCCACGGGGAAGAAGCGTGCAGGCACAGCACGGCCCTGCAGGGGAGGCAGGCGGCGCCGGGCGTGCTGCAGAGGCTGGGGTGGCTGCGCCCCGTGAGCAGCGGGCAAGGGCAGGAGGGAGGGCACAGGGAGACACCAGGGGCTGCTGGCTCGGGGCCTGCGGGCCACAGTGAGGGCTTGGCTTTGACTCTGGCTGGGCCAGAGCCCTCGGGGATTGTGAGCAGAGGGTGGACTTTAGCTAAATGTCTTCGTTCCACATTCTCACGCTTGGGCCTCCTGCTCTGTGTCCCTGATCCCTCGCCCCATCCAAGTCCCTCCTCTGGGCCTGGCTGGAGCAGTCGGCCCACCCTCCGAGCCCCAAGCTAGGGGGAGGCAAAAGAGGATGGCAAGACTTCCCGTCCCAGGGTCCCGCAAGGCGCTGCGGGCCCAGAGGATGGTGAAGGTACCCAGAGGCAGCAGGTCACATAAAATGGCCCAGACACAAGACTGGCCATGGAAGGCTGCGGAGGGCTGTCCTGAAGGCTGGCAGGTGGGCAGCACTTTCCAGGACTGGAAATCATTCTGCGTGAGACCTGGAATGTTCTCAGTGGTTACTTGGAGAGGTGAGGAGAGATGAGGATGGGTCCTGGCTGGAACCCACCCAGGCAGGACCCCCAAGGGCAGGCCAGCTCAGGGTGCAGAAAACCCCTCTGGGGCTGTGGGGACAGACTTGGGGGGAGACCAGAGGAGGCTGGGAGGACAGTCCAGAGGAGAGAGGGGGAGACTTGAGCCAGAACCCTGAGGGAGGCCAGTGACAGAGTTGGGAACACAATCTGAGCGTGGTGGGCCCTGGGGGGAGGGAGGGGAGGGAGCGAAGAGGGTGCCCAGGCTCTGGCCGAACCTGGGGACCCCTGTTAGGTGTGGGGCAGAACTCCAGAGGCACAGGAAGCCAGGGGCGGGGAAGGGCAGGAAGGTCCCAGCTTGGGGACACAGCCCTGGTCGGGGATCCGCTCCAGCAGAGAGTTCGCCCCAGGACCACAGGAGTGACACCCTGGCACCCAAAGCAGGGCGGGGTGCAGATGCCACCGCAGGACAAGACGCGCTCTCGTAAAAGCCCTAGTGATGCAGGGTCTGGGGCGCGGCGGGTTCTGGTTTGCGAGTTTTCCCCGAGGTCAAAGGGCAGGTTGTAAAGTGAAAAGCCAAACAGCACAGGAGGGGAAAACTGCTGGGGTGTGCAGACACCCCGACTCCTGCGGCGGCCCCACCCAGCCCTATCCAGGTCCCTGCGCCTCCTTCCCACCCAGCGTCCTCCCTCCGGGCCTCTCCCCCGTCTGTCCTGCCCTCTGTCCTCACTAGGTCTCCTTCTGTCCCCATCTCACTGTCTCTCTTGCTGGGTCCCTATCTCTGCCTTCCTGTCTCTCTGTCTCCCACTATCTCTGTCTCGCAGCCTCTGGCTCTCCAGCTCCTTTTATCTCTTTAAGCTTCTCTGCTCAACTCTGTCTCTTCCCCGTATCTCTCTGTGTCTCTCACCTCCCGCCCTGTGCCTGTCGCCTGTCCCATCGTCCCAGACAGCCTGGCGGGTCTCCCTGAGTGTTTCCATTCTTGGCCTGAGTGGCAGGCGGGGCTGTGGCCTCCCAGGTGCGTCCTCAGCTGTGGCCAAATAAGGTCTGGGTGAGGAGCACGGGGAGGGGGGGCACGGATTGAGCACTTACTGTTTGCCCTTGATAGTGCACAAGACCCCATGCACCCTCTGTGCCCCCTCCCCGCCTGCGGCCCCCACCTCTCAGGGGGGGGTCCTTGGGACTCCGAGGGCTGCCCCTTGCCCTAGGGTGCCCAGGCAGGCCCGTCCCAGAGCTGGCGGGTCTCCTGGGGGTCCCCAGCGGCCCACTGGGGGCATCCCACGCAGACTCCCAGGGGCCTCCCAGCACAGCAAAGTCTGCAGGAGGGGAGGGGAGGAGCTGCGGTCACGTGGCAGGTGCTGGGCAGGTGGGGGTGACAGCTGTCCCCACACCCCCCCATCCCCGGTGCTGACAGCTGAGGCCCGATTTAGCTCACAAAGCCTGGGTCTGGCCACATAAGGCAATGAGGGGAACAGTCCCCGCCCCCAGGGCGCCCCTTAAATTGTGCGGCTGGGCCCAGGGGGTGGCCGCCGCTGATGCCAGGTGAGAGGGGCCGCTCCTTCCTCGATGTCCCCACAGCAGCTGTGGCCACACCTCCGTCCCGGCTCTTCCTTCCCCCTCCTCCCTCTGTCTCACCCCTGTGCTGTCTCTCCGTCTCTCTCTCTGTCTCTCTCTCTCTCTGTCTCTCTGTCTCTCTCTCTCTCTGTCTAGTGGGGGTGGGGGTGGCAAAGGGCAGGGGTGGGAGGACAGACCCAGAAGGAAACTCCCCATTTCTGAGTCTCTGGCCTTTGTGTCTCTTTTCTCTCCCTCTCCTTCTCCTCCACCGCTATCTCTGTTCGTGTCTATCTCTTTCTCCCTCTCTTCCCATCTCTTTGTCTCTCCCTGCCTCTCTCTGCCCCCCTCTCTCTCTGTGTCTCTGTCTCCCCGCCCCCAATTGCTTCCCAGTCTCTCAGTCCCTCTCAGACTCTCTCTGTCCCTTCCTCCTCCTTGTCTCCCCGGCTTTCTCTTTCCTTTCTCTGCCGTGTCTCCCTCTCTGTCTCTGTCTCTGACTCCCCCTCTCTCCCCAGTCTGGACGAAGCCCTGATCAGCCTGCGCCTGCCACGCTGAATAAAGCTGTTCTGTTCTCACCTCTCCCTCCTGAGCCTCCTTCTTTCCTTCCTCACTCCTCTGCCTCTCAGCTCGGCACCCCCAGCCCCTCCCTCCCAGTCTCAGCAAGAGACAGGCTGAGAGACGCGGGAGAGACAGAGGGATGGGTACAGAGCAAGAACCAGGGACAGGGACAGAAAGAGAGGACCCAAGAAAGGGAGACTGAGGGGGACAGAGACGAGGTGGGGCCACAAACACGGAGACAGGAGAGGACGGCAGGTCACAGAGACACAGACAGTGAGAGACTCAGAGAGTCCAGGCAGCGCCGCCCACCCCCACCCCTCACAGGGGACAAGGGCCAGGCCAGGCCGTGCAGGCCCAGGACAAGGAGCCCTTGTCACCATCCAGGGGCAGCTGGGGGTGGCCAGTGGCCGGGCCATGGGGGAGGGGCTGGGAGGCCTGGCCACAGTCCCCACCCCAGATTCCCACCCAGGCCTCCCCTCCCAGGCCTCTGCCTGCTCCAGCCTGCTTTCTGCTCTGCCAGGGGAAGGGGACAGGCATTTATGGAGCACTTGCTGTATGCACCTGAAATGTCTCTCTTCACCTCTCTTCACACCTTTCCGCCTTGCCTGTCCCTTCCTCTGTGCCCTCTGCTGGTTCTTCCTGTGCTTCCAGCTCCTTCTATGGAGAAAATGGGCTTTTATTAAGTACCTAATGTTTGGCAGACAATTTCCATACACCGTCTCTGTGCCTTCTACCCTTTTTGCTCTCCTGTCTCTTCCACCCTGATTCCTTTCTCTTTCTGATTTGCCTAGTCTGTCTTGGGAAGGAAATAGGTATCTATTGAGCACCTGCTGTATGCCAGAGAATTTACAAACTCTCCTGTCTTACTATACTCTCCCTACCCCAACAATTTCCTTTCTTTCCTCTCTACTGGTTTCCTCTCCTTCCTGACCACCTGCTGTCTCCTAGAGGAGGGAATGGACACATTTTGAGCACCTACTGTGTTCCAGGCACTTTCCTTACCTTCTTTTTTCTGTCCTCTCCTCACACCCTATTCCTCCCCTGTCGCTCTGTCCTCTCCTTGTCTTTCTGGGCTCTCCGCCCTCTTCCAAGGCAAGGAATGCATTAAGCACTTCTGGTATGCCAAGCGATCCTGTCCTTTCTCAGCTCTTGCCTCCCGTCTGCACTGCCCTGTGGTCGCTGCCGGCCTGTGCTTCTGCTCTCTGCCAGGGAAGGAAAGGGGCATTTATTGAGTGCCTATTGTGTGTCAGTTCTCACCCACCCCGCTTTGCTTCTCTCTGTCCCCTCATCCCTGATTTGTCCTTTCTGTTTCATCTGCTCTTTCTTCGGGGAAGAAAACAAGCAATTATGGAGCATTTACTGTATGCCGGGCAATTAACATCCCACCTCATCTCCTCTTGCCTCTTTCTCTCTGCCCCTCTTGCTCTGCCAGGTTGTCCCTCCCTCTGTCCTCTGGGTCCTCTTCTGGGGAAGGACACAGGCACGTGCTGAGCACCTCCTGTGTGCCCACGGTTTGCCTGCACTGTCCCTCCCTGTGTCCCTCTCCTCTACCAGACTTTCGGGTTGTCACCCTCTCCCTCTGCTTCTCCAGCCCTGTGGACACCTCCTCAGCCAAGACCTTCTTTCCCTTTGGCTCTCGTGTCTTTGCCTCTGTATTCCTCTTGTTCTCTCACTCAGAGGAAAACAGTGTGCACTTACTGAATACCTCCTGTGTGCCCACTGCCTCATCCACACACCTGTTCCCCTTTCCTCTCTTCTCCCTGGCTCCTTCTCTCCTCCAGCTTCCCCCCCTCCTCTTTGCCTGGCCAGCTTTTTCCTGGGGGAGGAAACAGGCATATATTGAGTGCCTGCTGTGTGCTGCTGCTTTCATATACCCTGTCTGCATGCCTCACATGCCTGTCCTCCCTTCTCTCTTCCTCTCTGCTTGCCTTCTTCCTTTTGGCTGCTTTCTCTGTGCTGGCTGCCAGGGAGAGCAATGGGCATTTATTAAGTACCTACTGTGTGCTAGCCACTTTACACATTTTATCTCCTTCCCACACAACAATCTCTTCTATTCTCTTTGCTGGAGTTTCCTCCTCTCCCTCCTCCTCCTCTTCTTTCTCCTTTCTCCTAGGGAAAAGAAAGAACACTCAATAAGCACCTCCTGTATACCTAACAATTTCCACCCATGGCCCCCTCTCCTCAGACTGTCTTTCCTTCCCTGTCTTTCCTCTGCAGTGGTTTCTTCTCTCCCTTTCTCACCTGTCTCCTCTCTCCTGAAGGGAATGGGCATTTATTGAGTGCCTACTGTGTGCCAAGCTCTTTATATGCACTGCCTCCCTTCTCACAGCCTACTCCCCCTTTCCCTCCCTCTCTGCCACCTCTTGTCTTCCTTCCTGTTTTCTGTGCTTTGCCCCAGGAAAGGGAAGGGGCATCAATTAGGCACCGACTGTGTGCCAGGTAATTGGCACTCACTGATGCCGTCTTTAGACCCTCCTTTTTTCCTGCTCCTTACACTCCATCAATTCCCTCTCTTTCTCTTTTTCTTCCTTGTCAGCTGTGGAAGCCCCGAACTTTCCAGACAGAAGGGATTCGGGTGTCCTCTAGGCCACAGCCTTAGAAGGGGCAGGTCGCTTCGCCTCAGGGTGCTGGGCAGATGGAGCCAATGTGATTTCTCCATTGGAGAAACACGTGGATGACGATGGCCACGCTCTCCTGTGAGGGGGCACTGAGGAGGTCATGAGGGAAAGTAGGAAGGAAAGTGCTAGAACAGAACCTGAGAGGCAGCACATGCCCAAGGAGGGGGCGATCCTACCGCTCCTCCCCCACCTCTTCCTCCCCTCCCTAGGCCTCCCTGAGGGCAGGCGTGGCAGGAAGGCTCCCCAGACTCCCCCCACTTGGGGGAGCAGATGAGGAAACTGAGGCTCAGGCAGGGAAGACTTGCGGGCTCTCACGCTCCCTCCCCCTCCTCTAGCGGGGCCTGTCCCTGACCCTCCTCCTCAGTCTCATCGGTCTCTCTTTCGTACACACACACACACACATTCTCCTCTCTCTTCTCTGGGCCTCTGTCTCTGCACCCCCCTAGGTCTCTGACACAACCGAACTTTCCTCCACCCACTAATTCCCTGGCACCACATTCTAGTTTCCTTTGCTCATCCCTTCCTCATCACACCTTCATTCCTTCCCATGTGATGTCTCTCCTCTTCTTCCTCCTCCCTTCTCTCCTTCCTCTCCCTCCTCCCTCCTCCCCCTCCTTTCTCTCCTTTTTCTTCCTCCTCCTTTTTCTCCTTTCTCTCCTCCCTCCTCCTCCTCCTTTCTCTCCTTCCTCCCTTCTCTCCTTCCTCTTCCTCCTCCTTTCCCTCCTTCCTTTCCTCCTCCTTTCTCTCCTTCTTCCCTTCTCTCCTTCCTCTTCCTCCTCCTTCCTCCTCCTCCTCCTTTTCTTCCTCCTCCTCTTCCTCTTTTACTTTCTCCTCCTCTTCTTTCTCTTCTTCCTCCTCGCTCCTCCTCCTCTTCCTCTTTTACTTCCTTCCCTCTTCCTCCTCCTCCTCCCCCCCTCTCTCTCCCTCTCTCCACACACAGGAGGCCTCCTTTCATTCACCCTGATTCTCAGAGATCTTTCTCTGTTTATTTCACACACGCGCGCTCCTACTTCTCCCCGTTTCTGTTCCTTAGGTGATGTTTTTGCTGTTCTTTGCCTTCTTCCACCCCAACTCCACCTTTTCCCGACTGCCCCGCCCTTTGGCTCTAAGCCTTTCTGGACCCTTCCCGATGTGGCCACGACCCGGGGAGGTCAGGCCGGCGCGGTCGACCCGGGAGAGGTCAGACGGCGGGCGTTTGCACCCTGCGGGTAGCGGGGAGGTTTCCCCAGCGCGGGCGCCTCGGTTCGGCCGGGGACTCAGGGGCGGGGCCTGGCTCGGGGGCGGAGCCTGCGCTCCCGGCCCCGCCCCCGCCCGCCACCTTCCTCTGAGCGCTTTTCCTCTCTGCTCCCGTCTCCTTCACCTCCAGTTTCTCTCCTTATTTTTGCTTTTCCCGTTTCCTCTCACGCCCTGTCCCATCCTCTCCGGGTTGTGCTCAGGGAGCACAGCTTTGCCTTTGCGCTTCTCGCCGCTGGCTCCTCCTCTGTCTCTCCGTGTCTGTCCCTGTCTCTCACACGCTGTTTGTTTCTCCAGTGTCCCTCCATGGGGCTCCCCTGTGTCTTTCTGTCCTCACCGCACTCGTTCCTTCCTGACCCTATTTGTATTTTTCTATTTCTCCCTCACCCCGCTCCCGCCGTCCCGTCCCCAGCTCTCCGCGCCCTCTCCCTTCCTCTCCCAGACGGCTGTCGTCGGCGCGCCGCTGCCCTCACGACGTCTCTGCTGCGGTCCCTCGACCGCTTCCCTCCCGTGGCTCCGCCTGTCGCCGTCGGGCTCTGGCACCTGGTGCTGGCTACCTCGCCCCTCCCCCATCTCTCTGACCCCGACAGCTGCCGCTGCTGAGCCCCCCCACCCCCACCCCTCCCCGCCCTGTCTGGTGACCCCGATGACCCAGAGGGCGGGGACGGCTCCTCCGCGTGCCGGTGATATTTTCATCCTGCCTCGTGTTTCACCGTTTACGAAACTTGTTTCATGTCCTGCCAGGTCCTGGGACCGCCAGCTAGTGCGTCCCTGTGGCCGCAGCTGCGCGTTGCCTTCTGTCTGTCCCTCATTAACTGGGACGCGGGGCGTCATCCCATGACTTGGAAGGACGGCAGGAACCTAACCTCGCTCTTCCGTCTCCCTCACCCTCTCCACCTCACGTCTCCTCTCTGTCTCTGTCTCTGTCTCTGTCTCATGTACCATGTTCTTGTCCATATCAGTGAGCTTGTTTTTTGCCTTTTTTTTTTTCAACGCAGTGAGCACAGGTGTTCTGTCGTCTGTATCTGACTTTTCCACTAGCCAAGGCCTCTGCGGGTCCTCGGTGTGTCTGCTGCTCTTGCTCGCGGCCCTCTCCTCCCTTGCATGCTTGGTTACTTGCGACCCTCAACCCTCTGTTGCATTAGAAAAATGATCTAGGCGACTGGGCTGAGGGCGTGTTCCTCTACAAACAACTACCTATCGTCCTGCCAGATGTGGGCCCCTCCTCCGGGTGGAGCTCCCCAGGGCCTGGTGTCCCCACCAGGGCTGTCCAAGTGGAAATCTAAATTGCCCAGGCAGGCAGATCGTGGGGAAAAGACACGGACCTGCCTGTTCACCCCAAGGGTTCCCCGGATTGCTGTGTCCCTCAACACTGACACACATCTTCCTCATGGTCTCTGTCAGCAGTTCGATGCTTTTAAGATTTTAGGCTCCTGGTTGTTTTCAGCACAATGACCTGACTCAGCGTTACTGGATGCAGGAGTCTTTACCTTCTATGCCACTTCTGTCCTGTCACTTGCGCTGGCACTCCACACGTGCTCTTACAGTTGTGTGTTTGTTTCTCAGGCTGCTCCCCAGCTCCACTTCCCCTTGGTTTTCCCTCTACTGCCTCTGCCCCACCATTGGACTTTGCTCTTCCTCCACTCCCCACGTTCTTGTCGCCTGTCTGCGTTCTCTGCCCTGTTCTGTCCCTCTCTGCTCTCTCTCCTGCTCTCGAAGGTCCCTGCTGTCCTTCCTCCTCTGTTCTCCCAGTGCCTTTCTCTGGCACGCCCTTTGCTTTGTACTTTTTCCTCCTTTTTTCACACTTGTCATACTTTTCTCTCCCTTAGCCACACAGATGGTCACGGGGTGGGCCACCGCCCCGTGGCAGAGACTCAAGGCTTGGGGACATTTCTGCTGCACTGTTGCGTTCTCAGAGTCCAGCCCCGTGGCAGGCTGGGCTGTGACCTGGCTCCCATCCTGGCTTCACTGTGCCTCCCACCCTGGTCTCTGGCTGACACCCTGAGGGAGTCCTTCACCCCCATGGCCTTCCCCACTGCTATTTCTCTCTTCCTCCCTCTTCCTCTCTGCCTCCTCCCTCATTACACACTGGCTCCCCATCTTTCCCCCATTTGTTCTCTTCTGTCTCCCCTTCCTTGCATCCTTTTTCCTCTCTCCCTCCCGCCTCTCTTCCTCCGTTCCCTCCTCCCCCTCCTCTGTTCGGTTTCTGTCTCCATCTTCTCTCTCATCCTCCTCCCCTCCCTCCAGGCCATCTCCCTCCTGAGTCTCTCTTTATCTTCTTTCTCTGTTTTCCTTTTTCTTTTTTGAGACAGTGTTTCGCTCTGTTGCCCACTAGAGTGCCGTGGCATCAGCCTAGCTCACAGCAACCTCAAACTCCTGGGCTCAAGCGATCCTCCTGCCTCAGCCTCCCGAGTAGCTGGGACTACAGGCATGCGCCACCATGCCTGGCTAATTTTTGTATTTTTAGTAGAGACGGGGTCTCGCTCTTGCTCAGGCTGG
>CAUYRT010097279.1:0-51084 GCA_963574885.1 Lepilemur ruficaudatus
GCTTGCTTAACTCCCGAAATGTTTCCAATTTTTATTTCAACTCATGTGATGGTTAATTTTAGTGTCAACTTGGCTGGGCCACAGGGTCCCCAGATATTTGGTCAAACAATTATTCTGGGCTAGGCGTGGTGGCTCACGCCTATAATCCTAGCACTCTGGGAGGCTGAGGTGGGCGGATCACTCAAGGTCAGGAGTTCAAAACCAGCCTGAGCAAGAGTGAGACCCTGTCTCTACTAAAAATAAATAGAAATTAATTGGCCAACTAAAAATATATATAGAAAAAATTAGCTGGGCATGGTGGTGCATGCCTGTAAACCCAGCTACTCAGGAGGCTGAGGCAGAAGGATTGCTTAAGCCCAGGAGTTTGAGGTTGCTGTGAGCTAGGCTGACGCCACGGCACTCTAGCCTGGGCAACAGAGTGAGACTCTTGTCTCAAAAACAAACAAACAAACAAACAAACAATTATTCTGGATGTTTCTACAAGGGTGCTTTTTAGATGAGATTAATGTTTAAATTAGTAAACTGAGTAAAGCAAATTGTCCTCCCTAATATAAGTGGGCCTCGTCTAATCAGCTGAGGGCCTGAATTGAAGGCCTGGACAAAAGACCTGGACCTTGCTCAAGTAAGACAAAATTCTCCTGCCTGAGGGCCTTCAAACTGGGACATTGGCTCCTTCTAGTTCTACAGCAATCTGCTGGCCTATGAACTCATACTGGGACATTCACTTTGCAGATTTGGACTGACTAGTCTCCATCATTGCATGAGCCAATTCCTTATAATAAATATATCTCTCTCCATAAATAGATAGCTAGTTAGATAGACAGATAGATAAAGATATCCCTGAGCTCTGCTTCTCTGGAGAGTCCTAACTAACACAATGGGAAAAACAGAAAAGACCCAAGAACTAGGCCAATGGAGGCGCTGCCAAGTGGCCTGGTGCTACAGGGCTCCTCAACCCACCCTCCTGGGGTGCCTGGCACAGGTGGGGCATATGCCTCCACCTCTCTCTGCTCCTGTTTTCTACGCCATCGATCAGTGCCTGACTGGATGACTTCTGAGGGCCCTTTCAGTTCTAATTTTCCAGGTGCTCTGAGATGCCTCTTGTTACCGAGCCGTGAGCAGAGCCGAGCCCCTACACGGTTTCCATGTGGTGGGAAATTGCACTCAGGGAAGCGCGTGGCGGGCTCGCTCGGAGTGCAGGGGGAGGGAGGTGAACGGGTGTGCAGCGCTTTGTGGTTTCCGAAGCTCTCTCCCTCCCTTCTCATAACCACACCCTGAGATCAATACCTTTTATGCTTATTTTACAGAAAAGGGGGCTCAGAGGGCAGAAGCCACTTTTCCAGGGTGACATGGCTGGAAACCAACAGGACCGAGATTTGAACCCAAATCCTCCTGTGCCATTCCCGTCACCACAGAACTTAGAGGCTGTGCGACTGAGTGTAGCTGGCCACCTAGTTTGCATTTTCCTAATGACAAAGGAGCATGTCATTCGGTACACCAGCCATATAGTCGTTCTGATTCCACTGTCAAAGTGGGGGAAAAACAAATCCATCATTGCCTGATCCAAGGTGTTTTTATTTTGACCCCCTCCTGCCTGTCCCCTCCCGGGGAGCCTGGCGCTGAGACAGTTTGATGCTGGCAGCACTGTGTACATCCATGCCCGCCTACGCGCGCACAAGGTGAAGGGGAGATTATAACTTTATTCTCGCTTGGGGGCAGCTGGTTATGTCTGGAAACATTTGAACATCCCGTAAAGCTCATTTCTTTTGCAAATGAGTCAGATAACACAGAACACTTCAAAGTGGAATTCCGCTGGGCTTTCCATCTGGCTGGCCTCTGGGGGAATGCGAGGCGCACTGCCTTTGTTAATCAGGTTCTGGGAGTTAGAATTTTATGCTGAAATACAAATAGCTGTGCATTTGTGGGGAAAAAAGCCAAGATATGATCTCAACGGCATTTGGACTGAAATTCCCATCTCGTGCTAATGCTCTCCACCTTCCACGCGGGCAGCCACGAACGTTTCCTTGCTCCGAGCAGCTGTGCTCTTTCACCCCCTGCACCAAGGAAGGCACGCACGGCAGAGGCATGGCCTGCCCGCCTGCCTCCCATTGCTGTGCGCTCTGACAGCGCTTTTGTCTGTGTGGGCCTCGCTTCCCTGTCCGCGTGTACTCCTGGGGGGTCCCACGGCCTCCAGACCACAGTTGGCCTGACAGTCCTGTGGAGTGGCTAGCCCCATTCCACCCTCCTCCTAGCTGGAGAGGGTGGGAGGTTTAGGATCTCATTTCCCTGACGCCCTTGTGGTAAGAGGTGCGGAGGTGAAGTGAGTACCAACCACTGGGTGCACATGTATGAGTTTTGGAAGCCAGAAGTGAGGAAGATCCATTGTCCCACCTTCTGGCAAGCAAGGTCGCAGACACACGCGGTTTCCCTGCAGCTGTGTTTCCTGTCCATTCTCTGGTCCCCTAGGACCCAGAGGCTTTCGCAGCAGCAGCAGCATTTTGAGCTTTTTTCTTCAAGCAGAGTCCCAGTGGGTTGTCAGAGGCACCAGCAACCCCGGTGATCAGCTCTGTGTTGTCCCGAGAGTTCTTCCTGGAGGCCAGTTTGGAGCCCAGTGCTTTAACCCTCCCGGTGACTGGGTAAGCACCCCCTGCTCCGGTTAAACCCCTTCCTGCCTACAATGCCTGTGTAGTTTGTGTTCTTAATGCTGAACCTGCTTGACATACCTTTAGCCTGCCTTTGATAAGAAATTCACCCCCTCCTAGACACAGTTGGCCCTCTGTGTCTGCATGTTCTACATCCGTGGATTCAATCAACTGTGGGTCAAAAATATTTGGGGGAAAAAAAAGGATGGTTGTGTCTATACTGAATACGTACAGGTTTTTTTGGCCATTATTTCCTAAACAGTGCCATATAACAACTGTTAATATCACGTCCACATTGTATTAGGTGTTATGAGTAACCTAGAGAAGATTTAAAGTCTGTGGGAAGATGTGCATAGGTTACATGCAAATGCTGTGCCACTGTACATCAGGGACCTGAGCGTCTGTGAGTTTGGTGTCTGTGGGGGGCCCTGGAGCCAATCCCCATGGACACCAAGGGACCTCTGCAGTACTCGGGATTTTTGTATCTGGGATGGGGGCACAGAATTTACGTGTCATGGCTTTTGCCTGCTGTTGCTTGTTCCAAGGTTCCATAATAGCTTCCGCTCAGCCACCCTTGGTTCCCTCTTCACCGTGTATGTCAGTCAGGATTCTCCTGAGAAACAGAAACAATAGGGGTGTCTGTGTGTGGAGAGAGAGAGAGGGAGAGAGGAAAGAAATTGACTCACTCACATACTCAGATGTGTCCCCTCCATTCCTCTCCCGTCCCGTTCCCATCCCCTGTCCACACTCTCCCCCTGCCTGCGCCTGCCCTTTCTTGGCCGGGGCCTCCACATGGTGTCCACCGTGTCCAGAGGCCCAAGTCCCCAGGTCCACGGAGTTCCTTGACCTGCCCCACCACTCTGTGGATTCCCGGCGAGTCACGGCGTCCTGCACACCGCCATCGCCCCACCCCAGCAGCAGAACAGTGGGTGTGGCCAGGCACCCCACCACGGGGCCTCCCAGGGTTTCCTCTTCAAAACTCAGGACTGGACGTTGCTCAGAGCTCATGAGGAGGGCAGTGCGGTGCTGTGTGCGCAGGTCTAGAATCTGGGGCCATCAAGGAGGAGCTGAGGAAAAAGGTGACTCCTTGCGCCAAGCAATAGACCAGGAATACACTTGTTGTGGGTAGGGGGATGCCATGTATCATGGATCAAATGTACATTTGACATGATTCCCACAGTCCACTATTGGGCAAATGGTGACATTGCCAAGGCACACGGGGCCTGCAGAGGAGGGAGCCCTGGCCTGGCAGGCAGGGAACTGGGGTGCTGGCGTGGGTCTTTCCCTGCCTCCCAGCCTCTGCCATTCTGTGTTGAGCACCTGCTGTGCCAAGTGGTGCCCAAGCGGCTTTCACATGCTTTGTCTCGTTCTATCCTTGTGCTCTGTGCTTCCTGCTCGCTGGAGACAGCAAGTCCAATTAGGGGTGCGGTGGTGGGGAGGGGACGCCTGGAGAAATGCCCCACAGTGCTGCGGACAGAAGCAGGGCCCTCCTTACTCTCAGATGCCTGGGTTGAGGGTGCTGAGTGGAGTGCAGTGGGGCCGGTGAGGCCAGACCCTGGGCTTCACCCTCACTTTGCCTCTGCCCAGCTGTGGGGCCTCAGGCAGGTCGCAGCTCAAGCCTCAGTTTCTCACCTGCCACCCGACAGGGCATGGGTCTCAAATGCCAGCCTCTGAAGCATTCAGTCCCCTCTCCTGCTGGGCACAGACAAAAAGAAAACTCACCTGGACCCTCAGGAGTCCTGCTTTCATTGCACGCCGAGCTTACGAAAATGCTGGCCTGCTGGTACCTCTCCTCAGCATGGCTTTCCTTCACTGTCCTTCCATTTGCCACAGTCCCACTTTGCATGCTCCATCTAAATGGCTTCACTAAAACCTAATGCCCAGGACAGGGGAGGTGTAGGTGATCAGAAACCCTGGGGAAACACCAAGGATGTGACTCAGTTGTGGACGCAGTGAAAGCGGGCGCCACCCACACCATCCTCAAAGCTTGGGTCTGTAAACCTCGAGCCATCAGATTGAATATTTACATGTCCACATGGAAGCATCCTTCCCTTTTCTGGCTGTCTACAACATGAATTCAGCCCTCCTGGCCATCCCCACAGACCCTTTGCTTCAGAGACACTATTAAGCCGCTTTATACTTAGGAATAAGAACGCCTGCAGATACATTTTAGTATAACCCACAAAAGGAGCCGTGTGCATTCCTTGGGTCCCCAGCACTAAAACAAACACCCTTCCCCAGTTGCCTGGATCCAACCGCTGCAGTTTTCAACACTGTGACAAAGCAGGAATATGCCGACGGGTGGAAGGTCAGAGGGGAATGGAAAGACTTCCAGGCACAAAGGGCAGAAGGATCTGAGATGAGGAAGGGGCCATTGGAGGTCGCCAGCAGCTGTGGGGAAATTGTGAGACTGAGGGAGCTGTCACCTTTCAAGCCCAGGCACTAGAACTTTCTTGGCCCTGATCTAATCTTTTTGCTTTTTCACAATCAGCCTTCCAGAGGCTGATTCACAGATTGTGGAAGCAGACAGTGAGTTTAGACGCCTCTGCTCCAACTCCCTCCTTTTGAAAACAAGCTCAGAATGAGGAAGAGACTTGGCTTCCAATGTCAGTATCCAAAGGCTGAGCCCAGGAGGACTGAAAGATAAATAATGCGGTGACCATCTGCCCAGCCCCGCCCTTCCCTCATGACAGCACCCTGTTCTAGCTTCGGGCCAAGGAGTGAAGACCCAGACAGGTGATGGCATTTGCCCTGATGGCATCACGAGGGTGATGAGCACCTTGAAGGACATCTAAGGGCTATTTTGACACTTGTCCTTCCTCCTTCCCCTCCTTTCTGTCTCTACTTCCTCCCTGCCTTTTCCCTCTTCCTTCCCTTCCCATCTCTTCCTTCCTTCTTCATTTTCCTTCCCTCTCTCTCATCCTCTTTCCCTCTCTTTCTTTTCTTTCCCTCTTTCTCTCTTTCTTTTCTTTATTTCTCTTCCTACCTTTCTTGCTTTCTCTCTTAATTTGAAAAAAGATTTAATGCATTTCAAAAATATTCATGCTCAAGAATTGTCCAAGACATCTGGACCTTTTTAAAAGTTATTACAATTTCAATAAATAGGATGTGTTTTAAACTATGTAAAAATGAGATTCCATTTAGCAAAAGTCAGTAACTCATTACATAACCTTTAAGATCATTTCTATATTATGACATTTTTAACCAAGGTAAATTTCTAAGAGTTTAGTTACATTATTTCCATATGGTTCTCCATAATTACATACACTTGATGCTTTCTAGAGCCTTCATACATATCACTGAAAATATTTGTCCCTTTCTGTGTTCTAACTGTGGCTCATATTCATCATTTAGCAAATACACATTTTGGGAAGCAGAGGAAGGATGAGAGGATGGAGATGCTGATGTCATGCGGCTGAGCGGACATTTCTTTCCAGGACGCTGGCTGGGTGCCAGCCCGGTCCAGATGTTCAGGGACAGGGTGGATAATTCCAGCTGCCACCCCCAAGAGGCCCATGAGCTGAGGTATAGGGACATGTGGATGGGGGGGAAGCAGGTGCCTGGGGGCTATGAGCCTGTCAGGAGGGCGAGGGGTGCAGGGCAGGGGCAGGCTAGCCCTACTGGCAGGAGGCAGGAGTGCGGCCAGGAAGAGGGCTCAGTGGTCCATGCTGGGACTTGCTCAAAACCTCAAGGCAACAAAGAGCCTGGAAAGGGCCACAGGAGCCGAATGTCAGAAGGCTGGAAGGTGCGGGAGAGCGCCATGTGTCTGGGAAAACGGCCCGTGTTTCCCTCATGGGACTGGAGCCTGGGGCACGGTGACAGGGAAGGGGACAGGGTGAGGAGCCTGAGGCACTGACATCACACAGCTGAGCTGACACTCGGGTGCCCGGGCTCGACCCCCTGGCCGTTCTGTTGCTGTAGCAAACCAGGAAGTCCTGATCCACTCACACCACATGCACTGGCCTCTTCCCAAAGCCTCTCAGCCACGACAGTCTCAGCTCCAGGATTCAAAAGGCAAAGCTAAACAAAAACTTTCTACTCTGAGAGCTGAGCAGGTGGCCAGCTTGCCAGCCAGCTGTCCGGCCTGGCATCCATGGCTTGTCCTGCACTCGTGCTTGGCATGGGTCAGGAGGACAGTTTGGGAAGCGTCCTCATTCAACAGACTGGCATGCCTGGCCTCACAGATGACTTCCCAGCCCCCGTGCCAACGGGAGACCAATAGGGGCACGTGGCCAGGGTGCGGAGCCCAGGAGGCAGAGCAGGTGGCCCTGGCATAGCAAGGTTGGGCAAGCCATGCCTGGGAGTTGTTCTGGGAACTGTTGGGGGGGACACAGGAGCCGGACAAGGGAACACAGGCAAGACTGTGCTCACTGCACCACGGGAGCGAGTCTGATGGGAGTAGGGTACTGGGCCAGCAGGCTCTGTGGGGCCCTAGGACTGCTGCCGCAGACTGGACAAGGGGCATCTGAGGCCACAGCAATGCCCAAGTCAGGTGCCAGCCCTGCAGTGTGGAGGGAAGACTGGCCACCAGCGTCACCTGCCTGAGGGTCAGGAGGCAGGGGCCGTGGAGTTGATGAGTCCTGACAGAAGGGAGGGGATCCTGGGTCATACCCAAGTCCTGTCACTGACTCCCTGAGTAACCCTGGGCATGTCCCCCCTCCTCTCTGGGGCTCAGTTTCCTTGGAGACATCATGGGGGTAACTGTTACTTGTTCTGCCTGACCCATGGGAGTCTTGTGAGACCACAAAGCAACGAACCAGGATGAGATAGGGCTTGTGAACGGTCAAGGCCAGCCTGAGCCCCTCTCGCCCTTGGCCTCCCTGAATCTTGGCCCGTGGTCACTCCATGGTTTCTCCGTGACAAGTTGCAGGGTGATGTGCATGGCAGTGGTGGCCTATCTGAAGCTGTATTTCCATACTGCTTATCAGGAAAAATTGTGAGTGATTTTTAAATGGACAAAGAAAAATCACTAGATGTTCTTCTAGAGTACTCTTTGGGTTATCTGCTCTTGGGCTACCTTACAATTTTATAGATTGTAGAAAACTGATTGCAATGCAAATAATTCCTGTCCATCAAAGTGCAAATGAATTTTGCCCATTGGAGAGACAATTGATGATTGCTTTGTGGATATTGATGACTTTTGGATCTATTTTAACATACTCGATTGCCTACATGTGCAGTTCTATGAATTCTCCTTTGAATAAGTTGGAAAAGCTGATGGATTCCCTCATTAAGTTAAATAAAGTGTTTGACACGTGTGCATTTTATATTTATATGAGAATCACTACTGTATTAGTTTTCTATTGCTGCATAACAAATCACTGCAAATTTATCAGCTTAAATGGCTGTTTATTAGTTTGCGGTTCTGTGGGTCAGAAGTCTGAGCATGGGGATGCCTGTATTCTCTGCTCACGTCTGCTGAAGTCACGGTGTCAGCCAGGCTGCATTGCTTTCTGGAGTCTCTGGGGGAAGAATCCACTTCTGAGCTTGTTCATGTTATTGGCCGGACTCAACTCTTTGAGGTTGCAGGGCTGAGATCCCTGTTTGGGGATCTCTGTTGGGGACCACTCTCAGCAACTAGAGGCCACCCCTCTCCGAGGGCAGTTCATAACGCCGCAGTTGGCTTTCTTCTAGGCCAGCAGGAGCATGGCCCACTGGTGGCTTCTTCCTCTGCGACTACCCTGAGAAAATGCTCTGCTTTTTGAGGGATTACCGGGTTAAGTCAGGACCACCCAGAATAATCTCCCTTTTGCCATGTGACATAATCACATAATGTGGCATGTAACATAATCACAGGAGTGGTATCGTATTCACAGATTCCACTCACACAAAGGGAAGGGGACTATGTGAGAGTGAGGGTCACTGAAGGTTGCCTTACATGTCTGGCCATCATAGTCATGGTTTCACCTTAAAATCTTTTAACACAATTTACCGAAACTGAAAGATCAAAGAGAGGGAATGAGTTGGTGGAGATGCTGAGGGTGCTGAAGTTCTCCTTCTGTGGGCCACTCCTTGGTACTGTCATTGACCCAAGCCCTGACCCACTTTAAGGTCAGCTTGACTACTGTTGAGTTTGACTACCATGCTGAGTTTGGCTATCTGTCTCCCCAGCAAGACTGGGAACTCCTCCAAAACCAGATATCTTACCTGATCTGTAACTCCTAAAACAAGCCCCGGTGAGTGTCTTGGGGTCAGGGTACGAGAGATTTTTTTCACTATCTTGATTCTCCCTTCTGTTGGTATAAAATTAAACTAACATAAAATAACTCTTGGGTACATTGAAGAAAGGATCCCAGAGAGGCCCTAACAATGACCACAGTAATAGTCAAACAAATCTCCAGGAATTCATGAAGGTCATCAGACCATGTTCCCAGAAAATGCTACGGTGTGGTTCTGGTTCCTACTTGCTGTGAGAGTTCAACTTCACTGTGGACAGAGAATGAAATGGAACCACCGAACCTTCCATGGTCTACGCTATGGCCTCGGCCTCATTTTTCTTTCTTGGAGGAAACCCCCAAGAGATTATTTCATCTTTGCCTCTGTGCTTTAGCACATGCTGTTCCTTTGCTTGGCATTTCCTTCTCTCCAACTTCTGCAAAGGAACTTCTATTCATTCTTTAACACCCAACTCCAATATCAGGACTTCTGGGCCCACCTTCCTTCTGAGGCATTAAAGCACAGCAGCCGAATGAAAACGGGCTTTGAAGTTGATTAGAATTTTGCTTCTGTCCTTTCTAAACCATGTAGCCTTGGGCAAATTACATAAGCTTTCTGAGCTTTTGTTTCCTCATCTGTAAAACGAATACAATGCAAGCTTTGATGGGAAAGCTCATCTTAGTGACGGATATGAAGAATAATAATAAAAACAGTGGCCATGTATTGCATGCTTGTTCATTTAATCTGCCCAACAACCCAATAACAGAAGTTCTATTATTATTCCATTTTCCAGATGAGGAGGCTGAGGTTTACAGAGGTTGAACCCAGTCTTATTTGACTCCAAAGCCTGTGCTCTTAATTATGATGACATGTTGCTTCCGACAAGGCACTCAAGAAATCGTCCTTCCCTGTCCCCCTCTCCTCCCCACGACACCCACCTCTGGACTGTCATAATCGCTTAGTCCTGCTGTGTGTCCCCAGGGCCCTTGCACACCCAGGGCCTCTATGATACCACATAAGACACAGTATTCGGTTTTCCCATGTACTTCTGCCTCCTTCAGCCCCCAGTGCTGGGGCTGGCACAGAGTAGGCATAGATACCTGCTGTTCAAGTGGATTAATGCACCATCATGAGTCTTTTCAGGAAGTGACCAGAGTATGATTTATATCATAAAAGGATTATGACCCTACATAAATAAAGGAGGGCAGACCGCTCCTTCCACTCCGTTCCCTTTCCCTCGTGCTATCTCAGCTGAAGCAATAGGCCCCAAAAGAACCCGCAGCAGACAGATAAGCACCAAGGCCTGTTCCAGCTTCACACCAGACCCTGGAATTTAATTTAACTCATACAGGCATCGGTGTTGACGCCCTTGAGGGCTCCCAGCGCGGCCTCACAGGACAGCCGGTAACAGCTGTGATGGATTTGCCTTCACACCTCAGATTGGCACACAGGGGAATACCACGGAGGCAGGGCCTGGGAAATCATTTTACGGAAAGACGCGTGGGCTCCCAGGACCTGAGTTTTGGAAGGAACTGCTGAGATCACCCAGTGACCCCTGCCCCCTGCTTTGTTTCTAAAACAGCCAAAATGAGGCCCAGGGATTTCCCCGACGTCACAGGCTTCCCCGAGCTTTGAGGAGCAGCATCAAGAACGTAAACAACGCAGCACTTTATAGAGCTAGAGGTGTGTCGCTCTCACACTTCAGCTCCTGCCCTGTCCCCTCTTCCCATGTGTCCCGCAACTAGTGCACACCGCCACCAGCTAAGGGCAGACACAGCGCAGTTAAAGTGGCTCCACTCCCCGGCCACGTGGTCTGCATGAAATCCAGATTCCCATCTGAACTCCCCACTTTGTTATTTTTATATTAAATTCCGACTTTTTCTATTAAACCGTGACTATTTTTATATTAAACTGTGACTCTTCCATATTAAACCCTGATTCTGAAAGCAGATAATTCAGTGACAAAAATAGCTTTTAAAGTGAAACAAATATAGAACATGCTTCTTGTGATCTTTTTAATAATTTTCTATTACCGGCTGAACTTAACCCCGGTCTTACTCCGTATATCAATTGAAATTACACTTTCTAATTCCCCGTGCAGTGTGGTTTGCAGGACAAAGCACCTTGGAGCTTTTCCCTCAACCTCAATCTTGGAATTAAATTTTCTATGTTTGCTTATTTCACAACACTCTGAACTCTGTCAATTCAATAAAATTTAAAAGTGTGCCTATTTATGGAGCACTTATAGCCAGGGATCTAGTGTGAGTGAGTTCTTGAGAAGAATCTACAGATATGAATGTGACGCAGCCCAGGCCCTCAAGTAACTCATGATTACCTAGAGAGTAAAATCATTACTAGGGCATTAAACAACAAGCTGGTAAAATGAAAATGAGCCTGGAAATAATGCATGAAAAGCTTTAACTACATAAATATTTGAAATGTCTACGAGGCAAAAGACATCATAAATAAAGTTAAAGTACAAATAACAAGTTGAGGAAAACCATTTTCAACATTTATTACATACTAAAGGTTAATAGTATTCATGTATAAAGAACTTTCTACAACTCAATAAAAAAGAAAACCAACTCAATAGTAAATGTGAGCAAGACTTGAACAGAAATTCACTTAAAAAGAAAGGCACAGTGCTCAAACTAATGTAGAAAAACAGACTAAAATGACAAAAATATATTTTTATCCATCAGATTGGCAAGACTCTTTTAAACATTGATGAAACTTAATGCTGGTGAGATGGTAAGGAAATATATACCCAGTTGGGAAGGGGGTAAATTGGGAGAAAGTTTTAAAGGCAATTTGGCAGAATCTATCACAGATTAAAATGTGAATCTCTATTGACCCAGACATTTCCTTCTAGTAATTTATTCTGTAGATTTCTTCATTCAACTGTACAAAGATGCATGTCCATTTTTGGTTCACTGCAGCTGTTTGTACAAGTAGGAAATTTGAAACAGCTTAAATATCCATTGAGAGATTTGTGAAATGAATTAAGGTATAGTTATTAAATGTAATATTATATACATGTCAAAAAATTGATATGAAAAGACATCACAATATATTAGGTGGAAAAAAAGCAAGAAACTGGACAGTACATAAAGTATAATCACGATTGTGCAAAAATCTAAAACATAAATATTATTCTTTTTGTTTGAATTATTTATAATCATAAAAACTTAAAAGAATATGGTCTAACTCCTCTTGTTAATTCCAATCCTTCAAGCCTTTTCCCAAATGCCCTTTGGCTTGCCATGTGGATTTGCCATGCAGAGGCCTGTGTACACTGGACAATGGTCCGCGTGAAGACGCCTAGGTTCCTAGCTTGGGTGATGAGTTGATTATGAGAGCTTCACACAGGTGGGGGCACAGGAGGAAGAGTCAATGTGTGGAGGAGGTGGGGGTGAGGAGCTTGGCCTGGACATGCTGGGTACCTGGAGGCCCTGATGGAAATGGGCAGTAGATAGTAGGTGATACACATCTGAGGTCCGAGAAGAGCTCTTGCGAGTCCTTGGCTTGTAGGTGATTACTGAGGTCAACATAGGGACAGATGACACTGAGGGAGGTATAGAGTGAGAAGATGCCCTGGATGGGGCAGTTTAGGTCCACTGTGGCCATCTTTCTGTCCCTTTGATTTACCCAACTTGTCCCTACCTTAGGGTTTTTGTATAATTTGAGACTTAATATATGTCTTAGCAATTGTTCCATTTATCATTATGTAATGACCACCATTATTCCTAATAATGCTTTTGGCACTAACATCGATCTTGTTTAAATAGCTGTACCACCTTTCTTTTGGTCAATATTTGCTTAGAATACATAGGATAGGACTTTTTATAAGAATTTTTGTCTGAGAATTACTGTTCTTTCACCAGAGACTTTGGTATATATATTGTTACTACCAATATACTTGCATTTATTTTTATTGTCCTATTTAATGCTTTATATTGATCATGCTTTATTTGTGCCTTCTGTCAGTGTGATTGAATCATCTAACATTACGTATTTCTACTCCACTCATTAAGAGATAAGACATACTATTTCTATTTTTATTGGTTATCCTTAATGTTTTAACATGTATACCGGATAGCATCAAGTTAGTCATTATCTATACCTTCTTTCCAAATAATACAAGGATGTTAAAACACCTTGGATTTATCACACTGCCCCTGTCTTATTACTGTCTGGTATTTTAGGCACTTAAATAAAAGGCATCTTATTTTTATATCGCCCAGCTAATAATTAGTCTTTTATACACTCAATGCATGTTTAGACTTAACAACATATTTACTATTTCTTTCCTAACATAGCTTCTTAGATTCTACTCTTTCTTTCTGGATCTGAATTTGTTTTACCTAAAATATGTCCTAGCACAATTCTTTCAGAAAGGGTCTGTTTGTGGTAAACTCTCTTTGTATTTGTCTGAAAATGATTTTCTCAACCTCTCTTATTGTTTAATTAGTTTGGGG
This sequence comes from Lepilemur ruficaudatus, assembly GCA_963574885.1. NCBI lineage: Eukaryota > Metazoa > Chordata > Mammalia > Primates > Lepilemuridae > Lepilemur > Lepilemur ruficaudatus. The sequence continues at coordinate 13,277 of CAUYRT010097279.1, forward strand.
GTTTTGTTTTTGTTTTTAGTGGATGGGTAGATTATAGAATTCTAGGGTTATCCCAGACAAACAAAAACTGTGGGAATTCATTACCACTAGACCTGCCTTGCAAAAAAATATTAAAGGGAATTCTTCAAGTTGAAATAAAAGAATGCTAACTAACAACATGAAAATATATGAAAGTATAAAACTCACTGTAAAAGTAAGAATATACTCAAATTCAGAATACTCTAACACTGTAATGGAGGTGCATAAATAACTTTTAACTCTAATTTTTAAAAGTTATAAGACAAAAGTATTAAAAATAACTATAGCTATTATTGGTTAATGCATACACAATATATAAAAGATGTAAACTGAGACATTAATGACATAATATGTGGGGGTAGGGAGGAGAAGTTAAAGTGTAGAATTTTTGTGTTTGGTCAAAGTTATGTTGTTTTCAACTTAAAATAAACTGTTGTAATTATAAGATGTTTTGTGTAAGCCTCATGATAACCAACAAGAAAAGCACTAGTAGATACACAAAATAAAAAGAGAAATTAATCAAACCATATTGCTACCAAAAAATATCAGTACAGGTTGAGTATCCCTAGTCAAAAAATCCAAAATTCCAAATGCTCCAAAATAGAAAACTTTTTGAGTGCCAAAATGACACACAAAGGAAATGATCACTAGAACATTTTAACAATTGGATTTTTGAAGTAGGGATGTTCAGCCAGTAAGAACAATGAAAATATCCCAAAATCTGAAAAAATCTGAAATTCAAAACACTTTTGGTCCCAAACATTTTGAATAAGGGATACTCAACCTGTAGTTTGTCCTTAGATATCAATAATTACTATGAATGTAAATGAATTAAATTCTCCAATCAAAAGACAGAGTGGTTGAATGGATAAGAAAACAAGATTCAACTATATGCTGCCTACAAGAGATTCACTTTAGTTTTAAGGGCGCACATAGGCTGAAAGTGAAGGATGAAAAAAGATACTCCATGCGAATGGTAACCAAAAGAGAACAAGAATGGCTATACTTATGCCAGACAAAATAGACTAGGTCAAAAAGTGTCACAAGAGTCAAAGAGCATCATTATGAAATAATAAAGGAGTCAGTCAATTTATCAATAGGATATAACAATTATAAATATATATATACCCAAATATCTGAGACCTAAATATGTAAAGCAAATATTAACAGAATTGAAGGGAGAAATAGACAGCAATACAAAAATAGTAGGGGACTTCATACTACTCAAAATGATCTACGTATTCAGTGTAATTCCTATCAAAATTCCAATGACATTTTTCACAGAAATAGAAAAAACAATCCTAAAATTCACATGGAACCACAAAAGACTCCAAATAGCCAAAGCTATCTTAAGCAAAAAGAATAAAACTGGAGGCATTATACTATCTGATTTCAAAATATACTACAAAGCTATAGCAGTCAAAACAGCATCATACTTGCATAAAAACAGACACATAGACCAATGAAACAGAATAGAGAACCCAGAAATAAATTCACATATTTATGGTCAATTGATCTTTTACAAAGTTGTCAAAAACACACAATGGGAAAAGGAACTCTCTTCAATAAATGATGATGGGAAAATTGCATATACACAGGCAGAAGAAATTGAACCCTTATCTCAGACCATATACAAAAATCAACTCAAAATGGATTAAGACTTAAATGTAAGCCCTGAAACAGTGAAACTACTAGAAGAAAATATAGGGGAAAAGCTTCTTAACATTAATCTAGGCAATTATCTTTTGGCTATGAGCCCTAATGCACAACAATAAAAGCAAAAATAGACAAGTGGAATTGCAAAGGAAGCAATTGACAAAGTGAAGAGGCAACCTATGTAATAGGAGAAAATGTTTGCAAAGTATACATCTGATAAAGGGTTAATATCCAAAAATATGTATATATAAGGAACTCAAACAACTCAATAGCAAGAAAACAAATAATGCAATCAAAAATGCAATAATGCAATAAAAAAATGGGTGAAGGATGTGAATAGACATTCCTCAAAAGAAGACATCTAAATGGCTAACAGGTATATGAAAAAATGCTCAACATCACTAATCACCAGGGAAATGCAAATTAAAACCATAATGAGGGGTCACCTCACACCTGTTAAGATGACTGTTGTCAAAAAGACAAAAGATAAAAAGTGTTGGCATGAATATGGAAAAAGGGAACCCTTGTATACTATTAGGGGGGATGCAAATTAGTTCAGCCATTCTGAAAAACAGTATGGAGTTTCCTCAGAAATCAACAATAGAAAACTACCACATGATCCATCAATCCCACCGCTGGATATATATCCAAAGGAAATGACATCAGTACGTCGAAGAGGTATTTGCACTTCCATGTTCATTGAGGCATTATTCACAATACCAAACGAATGGATCCAAGTGGGCCAACACTTAGAATCAACCTCAGTGTCCATCAACGGATGAATGATAGAGAAAATGTTGTACATATACACAATGGAATATTATTCAGCCTTAAAAAAGAAAGAAATCCTATCATTTGTGATGACATGGGTGAACCTGGAGGACTTTATGTTAAGTGAAATAAGCCAGGTACAAAAAGACAAACACTGCACGATCTCTCTTATATGTGGAATCTAAAAAAAGCTGAACTCATAGAAGTAGAGAGTAGAACGGCAGTTGCCAGCGGCTGGGAGTGGGAGTCGGGGAACGGGGAGATGTCGGTCAGAAAGTAGAAAACTTCAGTTAGGATGAATAAGTTCTACAGCAGGGTAACTATAGTTAATAATAATGTATTTCACACTTGCAAAATCTCCAAGAGGATAGACTTTAAATGTTCTCACCACGTAAAATGATCAGTATGTGAGATGACGGATATGTTAATTAGCTTCATTTATTCATTTCACAATGTGAACATATCAAAACATCACTTTGTGTACCATAAATGTACACAATTTTTATTTGTCAGTTATACCTTAATAAAGCTGAGGGGGGGAATAAAACTAGCAACAGCTAAAATTTTAATAAAAATTCTAGGGTGACAATTACTTTTCATTGTCATGGTTTCTACCATTGCTGTTGAGAAGGCTGCCATCCTCTGTCACTTCTCATACGTCTCTGGCTGCTGTGCTTTGTGGACTTTGTCTTTGTCTTGGTTTTCTGCAGTTTTACTCTGATATGTTTGGGATTTTAAAAAATTCTGTTTGGTACTTGTGCTTACTGAATCTGAAAATTTTTGCTTTTCATCAATTCAGGAATATCCTTAGTCATTATTTTGAGATTCCGTGTCTTTCATCAATTATCGAATATTCTCAGCCATTCTCCCTTCCGATGGTGCCTCTCCCAACTCCTTTCAGTTCTGACCTCACGAAATACCTGTCAAATGTATGTCAGAGCTTCTCATGTGTCTTCTACAGAGCGAGCTACTTGTTTTATCTTCTCATTTCAATTTCTTATTTTCAATCTCTTTAATTCACAGAATTACATTCTGCGTAATAGCCTTAAATCTTTCTCCCATTTCACTAATTTTCTTCAGTTGTGTCTAATTGTCCATCTATTCTTTTTTATTATTTTATATTTTTAATTTTCATTTTTAGAGATGAGGTCTCACTCTGTTGCAGTGGCTCGATCATAGCTCACTGTAACTTCAAACTCTTGGGCTCAAGGGATCCTCCTGCCTCAGCCTCCTGAGCAGCTCAGACTACAGGCGTGTGCCACCATGCCCAGCTAATTTTTTATTATTTATCATAGAGATAGGGTCTCACTATGCTGCCCAGGCTGGTCTTGAACACCTAGCCTCAAGTGAGTCTCCCACCTCAGCCTCCCAAAGTGCTGGGATTACAGGCATGAGCCACCATGCCTGGCCCAATCCACTGGGCTTTTCATTTCAATGATTATATTTCAATCTTTATAAGTTCTACTTGATTCTTTTCTAGATCTGCTTATTTCTCACTCATATTGTTTTGTTTTACTTGTCGTCAAGTGTTTTCCATCATTATAAAATATTTATTTGATGATCTCCATCAGATTTTCTATTATGTGAAGTGCTTGCTTGTCTCATTCTGCTTTTTGACTGGTGCTAGGATGTTGAGTGGGCCCTGGTAGTCCCTCAGCCTACACAGTGCCAAGGTGGTCCACAAACAAAGATGGTGCCCCCCCAACCCTAACTAGCTTCTAATGAAGGCAGTCATGCAAGTTAGAGAAGCCTGCATTAGCTTCAGGCTGCCACAACAATCAGAAAAAAAAAATTTTTTTTTTTTGGTCCTGTGGTTGCTTTTGATTGTCTCTCTTCAATTTCATAGAAACTTTATCCTGGAAAGGTAAAAACACAGCAAATCCCATCTAATTCCTTCTTAGCTGATCTGGAACTGAAAGATTTAACGAAGTAGTCATACAGTTTCTGATCAAACCTATTTCACCTCCCAATTCTGAACAAAACTGAACTTTCCCGTTTTTTAGGATGATGAGCAAATAGACAAAAATCATCAGATATTAAAAAAAGATTCAATTGTTTAAAAGAAAGAGACTATATATGAGGAATTAAGAGAAAACTGAATTAAACTTGAATTAAATTTATGGCAAGAAATTGGAGGAAACTTTGATAAAACTCTAATTTGCATTCTCAGGTACATTCAGGAAGACATTGCACCTATGAAAAGAATCGGTCTGAAATTACACAAGCTTGTACTCAAATTAAAAGTGTAGTTGATGAATAAAAAGGTAATAGTCAGTGAAAGTCAGATTGGACGCTATAGAAAATCAATTTAGCAATTTATAAAATGTGCTTGATACAGTCTTCTAAAACCTAGAGAATACAAAAGTAAGAAAAAAGATCACAATTGTGAAAAAAAGATTGAGGCTCTATTATACTCCTACAGATAATACAAATTCTGGAAGGAGAGCATGACAGATAACTAAAAATGGCCCCCAGTGAGTCCTGCCTCCTTGCGTCCATGCCCCTCTGCAATGTGACTTCGACAGTCCTCCTAGCAAGAGAGGGGGTCTATCTCCCCCTTCCTTGAATTGGGGCTGGCGTGTGATTAGCTTTGACTAATTGAATGCAGTGGAAGTGGTATTCTGTGACTTCTGAGCCCAGGCCTTCAGAGTTCTTATAGCTTCCACTTTCACTCTTGGAGCCTTGAGACCACCAAGTTGTGAGGAAGCTCAGTTTAACCTGCTGGAAGACGAGAGGCCATGTGGAAGCAACCGAGACGCCCAGCCAACAGTGAGCACCTACTGCCAGCCGGGTGGGTGAGGCCATCTTGGACCCTCCAGCCACAGTCAAGCCACCAGATGATTGCAGCTGCATAAATGAGTGACTAAAAACTTTTTCAAGAAGATACTTAGGTTTAGAGATTAAAAAGTGCAATAGAAGGATGCTTCAGATTGCCAACCCACAGAATTGTAATCAATAATAAATCCAACAATTGTTGTTTTAAGCCACTGAATTTTGGGGGTTGTCCATTATTCAACAATAGATAACAGAAACAGAAAAAGAATAAAGAAATAATCATGTACAGGAATTTCCAGAGGCTTCTTTTCCCCCAACGGAAGCTGCTCTAGTGTGAGCCAGTCCATCACCAGCATGAAGAGTCCAAATCCTGGTCCCTAATTCACATAATGCCCTGGGACATATTGTGATCGTTGGCTATGGCCAGTGGGGTCAGGGCAGCACTGACCCTGTAGCAGCTGGCTTTGCTGTGTCATCTCAGAAACACAGGGGATACCTGAGTCACACGGCAGCCACAGGGATTATCAAGTGCTATCTTTTGAGTACAGGAATGGCGTGCCCTGACCACACAATGTGTATGCAACACTGCAGGCCACTGCAGTAGCTAGGGACCAGCTGTCGTGATGAGTTCCCTGAGACACAGGATGAGCTGAGTCCTCTGTGCTGGCCTGCGTCCGGCTCAGCACACACGTGCTTTTCCACTCCAGTTCTTTGTGTTCACCTGCACCAACAACCAGGGGCTGCAGCCCAGGGCCAGGAGGGGATCCTGGGGGTATCCAAATCCTGGCGACCTCCCTGCCCTCAGACACAAGCGCCTGGTACCCACTCACCGATGATCCACTGTACTTGTCTCAGTGGTCTTGGGAAGGGGCTTTTTGCACAAAGGATTTCCCTTCCTTCCTAGGGTGACAAAGGTGACTCTGTGCCACCTGTCTCTTAGATTAGAGGAAAAAAGGAAGTTTAATTTTGACAGTGAGACCTGCTACATTAGATAAAAAAATTCCCTGAGCTAAAGACTTGCATCTTTAGATTAGAAAAATGTTCATTGGCTACCAGGTAAAAGTAATGAAAAGAGATACACATCTAGACCTACTTTGGTGATTTTCTTTTAATTTCAAAGATAAAGAAAAATTTTTAGAAATATCCAGACAAGGAAAAAAAAAAACGATTTCTATGAGGGGGTGGGTGGATGGCTAGGCATCAAATTTCTCTCCCACAACACTACGTGCTACTAGACAACTGTGTTGGGGGCCCCAAGGCAACCGCCAGGTTTGGTGATTTGCTAGGAGGACTCTCAGGACTCTGCCTGGAGTTGAACTCATGGCTATGATTAATTACAATGAAAGGACACAAAGCAAAATCAGCAAAAGGTAAACAGGTGCATGGCACGAAGGTCAGAGGAAACCAAGCACAAGCTTCCAAGAGCCCTTTCCCCTGGAGTCGCACAGGACACGCTTAATTCCAACAGCAAACAGTGACAAAACATGTGAATTGCTGTCTACCAGGGAAGTTCAATAGAGACTCAGTGCCTGAGGTTTTTATCGAGGGCTGGTCACGAAGGCACCCTCTGCCTAGCACACACCACAGTCCCAGGAAAGCAGGTGTTTGGCATAAGCCACATTGTACGGTTCAGGCAGAGTGAGCCTCTCTCATCAGTTCTGGGAATGGCAGGAATCCTCTCGAAATCCGAGTTCCCAGACACTGGCCAAGGGCCAACCTTGCCAGCAAGGCTTTCTGAGGATACAGTTTCAGACCTGCTATGTTAGCTCTTTTCTGCACAATGATGAAATGGCATCTGCAGACTTTTAGTTTAAAATATTATTACCCAATAGTTCTAAAGTCAGCCAAATTATTTTTCATGGGTCACAGCAACAGACATTTTCAGATATGCAAAGCCTCAGAGAGTGTGGCTCTCCAAAGCCTTGCTATAAAATAATTACTTGAATATTAGTTTTCTATTGCTGCGGTAACAAATTGCCACAAATTTAGTGGCTTAAAACAACACAGATTTATCATCTTGCAGTTGTATAGGTCAGAAGTCTTGCAAGGGTCTCACTGGGCTGCTGTCAGGATGTCGGCAGGGCTGCATTCCTTCTGGAGGCTCCAGGGGAGAGGCTGTTTCCTCGTCTTTTCTGGCTTCTCGAGGCTGCCCGCATCCCATAGCTCACGGCCCTTCCTCCATCTTCACAGCTGACAGTGGCGAGGCGAATCTTTCTCATGCTGCCCCCTCGCTTTCTCTGATCACCACCAGGACGTTCTCTGCTTTTAACGATTTACGTAATTAGGTTGAACCCGGCTGGATAATCCAGGATAATCTCCCTAATTTAATGTCCTTACCCTTAATCACACCTGCAAAATCCCTTTTGCCATGTAAGGTAACATATTCCCATGTTCCGGGGATTAGAACATGGACACCTTTTGGAGGGCATGGCTCTGCCTACCTCAGTGTACTCCAGCCAGCACAGAAATGGGTCCAAATGAAGAACCCGGAAGTTGAAGGGGAACATGGCACAGACGTTTCCCAGGTGGAGGGCAGAGGGAAGATGAGAACCAAACGCAGGGAGTGCGTTTGAAGATTCTGAATAGCTCAGGGGTAGGAGCACAGGTGGGGGGCATTGAGGTGTGGGGTGGGGGAAAGACGGTTTGTCAGACTGCGAACGTCCTGAGTAGCAGGGACAGCATCTGTTCCCTATGGAAGGCCAGGAACAGGAGCGGACGCGCACACTCCCGGAAAGCCAGCGCGGCAGCAGTGTGCACGAGGGGGTGCCTTGCTGCTCCTGTCGGCCCACTGGGCCCACTGACTCTGGCTCGGCGAGCTGGGAGGAGGTTAGGGCAAAAGTGGGAACACACTGGTTTCTGTCATTTCATTTTCTCCATTCAGGTCTTAACCACCATCTCCCGGGAGCCACCTGGACTGATTTTTGAATGAATGAAGCAGCAGTGGGCAGGCAGAATGGACCACTGTTTGGGGAGGCGCCCCATGTGCCCCCCTGCTGCAGAGGTGAGGAAGGGGAGCCCGGCTTGCCGCCCTCAGGCAGCCGTGGCACTTGGCCAACTGAGGCCGTTGCCTAGGAGTCTGACCCACGGGGGTGGGCGAGGGAGAGATGAAGTGTGTTTAGAACCGGTCCACGCAGGTGGCTGTCGAGTCCACGGGTGGGACGGTCATTCCTGGCCAGACCGATATGGGACGGTTCTACCCCCTGTTCATGACCTTCTGCAACTGCTTTGATTCCTGCTCATTTTCCAAACCCGCTCTTCCAGGTTTGCATCGATTCTGTAAACCCAATTATCCTTCCAATAGATTCTTTTTAAAAATGTTTGCTAAAGACCCAGTTTCTTTTGCTTGCCATGAGGATCCCTTACAGAGTCAGTGACTCTTGCTGTGAACCAATTCCAAGCTAAAGTTGTCTCTTTTATGCTAAGTGAGTCAGAACTGTAAACTCCTAAATGATCCGATTCTTTTGTGAAGGACAAGGAAACCCCAGCTGAAGGCAATTCCCCTCTCTCTGGACGAGAATGCAGATGGACCTCTGAAATTCTCATGCTCCAGAGACACTTCCTCTCAGACTGGTGTGACAATGAGGGCTGTCCCTTCAACCAGCTGCACCGGACTACATGCAAGGAACGTGTTTGAAGGATCTTGTTGCAGAGACTTCCAGGCATGTCATGAATCACTTGCTGACTGCACCTGCCCCAGCCTTGATGCCAACCGCTGATATCTGAGACAGTCTAATGGCCATCCCCACTCTGGGGTCCTAAGGTCCCTGAGCCAGGCTTTCTTAGCTCGTCCACTGTACAAAATGTGTTGTCCTCCAAGCTATTGACAGAGTCACACTCCCTCCTCTTTATAAAGGTTGCAGGTGACATCACTGCTGAACAGTGAGTGGTGCCACTTCTGAACAACCGTGTAGACAAACCCGATTATCTCACTGAGATTCAGTGTCCCCATCCGTGCAATGGAGGGAATAAGATCTCCATCTCATCGAGATTGTGACACTCACATAAAACTAATGGATTTCAAAGAAATTTGTAAATTGTAAGGAGCTACACAGACAGGCAAAAGTGTAAATATGTCATTCAATGTCCTTCGATATGAAATCACGTAATAAATTCCCTCTGCCATTTAATTGTAGAAAAAAACTCTCTCTGCCAAAAGAGTGACGCATGTGGTCCCTGCTCTCAGAAATGAAAGAGAACATTGGTAGCCAGGGCTCTTTCACAGCAAGTGACGGAAGCGAAGTTGAAAGAGTCTAAGTCAAAGGGGGCTGTATTGGCTCATGTGACCAGAAGAGGGCAGGGGCCTGGGGATCAAATCCATGGATGACTCTGCATTCTCTTTCACCCAGTCGCTCCACCTTGGTGTCTCTCTGCACCTTGGCTTTGTTCTCGCTGTCTACACAAGCTTTCTCCACACATTGGGGAGTACGGCTTCTAACACATCAGACTCTCCAGCTCAGTAACCGCAGAGGAAAAAGAATCTTCCCCTCCAGCTTCAAACTGAAACATCCTGGGGCAGAATTCAGGTTTGTTCTGCCAACCTGAAAAAACTGAAGTTGTTTAGCCAGGGAAATAATTTTGATGTGTAGCAAAGTGTTAATTGTCTCCCATTCTCCATTCTCCACTTCCTGCTGGAACCTCCATTTTTGAGCTTGTGCAGCTGCCCAGTTAATACATTTCCCAGCCCGCCTTGCAAATAGGTGTGGCCGTGTGTCCAAGTTCTGATCAATGAGGTGTAAGCAGAAGGGTTCTGAGGTATTTCCAGAAATTTTTAAAAGGAAGAGATTGCTCTTTTCTCCTCCCTCTCCTCTTTTCTATTGCTTGGAATGTGGATGCAATGACTGGAGCTCCAGCAGCCATCCTGTACTGTGAAATGGCTTTGTAAATGAAAGAAGAACGAGACAGAAAGAGCCTGGGTCCCTGATAGCATGTCTGTTCCCTACCAGCCTTGAACTGCCTCCTCTGGACAGTATTATATGATACTTTTATCTTGTTTAAGCCACTATTGTAGAGTTTTTATTTGCGGCCAAATCTAATCTTAAGTGGTATATAACTCAGGCTAGGAGAATACCTATTGATGGAAGAAGGGACTAGGGTGAAAACATCCCAAGAAACACAAAACAAGAGCTGTTACAGAATTGCAGTGTTTCCCTTCCTGCCTTGGCCATTAGGAACCTCTTAGCAGCCTGGCTGTATCCACTCACCATATTCCATTCAGCCTTATTCTGTGATGTTCTTTTCCATTCTTTGGTTAGTGCCCATTCTTACAAAAGTAGCCAGAGTATAAAATGAAAACAACCTTTCCAACAGTGTGCTTCATGCAGCCGTTGTCCCCTGACGTGCTCTGGAGGAAGACTGGATCTATGGTCAGTAAGTCTGGCAGTTGGTGCCTACTTGTTAGAGATTCACAAAGCACATTGGCATATTAAAGCTTCTGAAAAGTCTTTCAATCAAAGAAACCTAATTAATTTTCTTTAATACAGCTTTTCCCCAACCTTATTTTACTATAGAAAGCTCTTTTCTCCCCATAAAAAACCTATTAACATTCCATAGGGCAAGATGCTTTAGAAAATGTTGGATTAGATAAACAATTGCAAAAGTGGTAGCTGTGACCTTGGAAACTGCTTGGGTGCACAGGGGTTTTGAGCAGCATTGCTCCTGTAAACAATCACCTCCAGCTGTGAGGATCTGCTTGGTGCTAGTTGTACCTGGATCCTGATGTCCTAGTTGTGGCCAAGGTGGGACCTTGACCTCTCTTGTTCTAGACCCAATGTTCTAATGTATACAAAGACAATCCATTTCCTTTGTCTCTGTCTTAGGAAGGTTGGGGATAGCTCCGAGTCTGTTTTTGGTGGGATCGGTAATTGTTTAATCCCAAAGAAAAGAAAGGCTTCCTGTCGATTGTTCCCTAGGGCTCAAGCCTGCCTTGAGCACACAGACCAAAGACAGGATGAGACTTCAAGCAAAAGACATCCCCGTCAGCTTGGGAAGAGGGGCTCTTTGTAGTCTTGGCCAGATCGAAGCCAGAGCCCCCCATCCCCGGTTATAACCTCCTCCAACTGCCTGAGAAACGTGAGCCTGCTCTTGAGTCACGCGGCTGGAGCAGGCGGTCGAGGCTTATCACAAATCTGCGTGAGCAGATCCCCGAGGGTTTGCTGACGTCTGGGGCACCTATCCTACGCACTGTTTAGGGGGGAGTTTCTAGTTATGTTTTTCCCGGTCTGGGAGCACAGCTCTGGATTGCTGGCTGGCGTATCCCCTGCAAATGACAGACCAGGGGCTGCCAAAGAGAGGGGCTGAGGACAAAGTGCGGGAGAGAAATCCCTGAGGCCCGTCTGTGGGGAGAGTTCCTTTCCCTTCTGTCACAAAGCCAGGCGGCAGCAGGCGCCTCCTGCTGCTTCTTCAAACTGAAACCTCTCTCTCCCGCCACTCCGCAAACATCAGATCCTTCCGGTCCTTCCCAGACACAGCACAGGCTGGCCCCAACCCAGAAGATCTGCACGCGACTCCAGAGCTGCCCTTTATAGCCCGTGTGGCCTCGGGAAAGTCCCTTTGACTCCCTCAGACCTCAGAGAACATAGACAATTGGGAAGATTAAACGAGCCAGAGCTCCCCATGAACACACCTAGGGTGTGGCACACTCTAGGTGACTTACACAGACATCTTCAAATGCCACCCCTTCCCTGATTCCAGCTTTCTCTGATGCTTCTAAAGTAAACTTTCCGACCCCCGAGCCTTTCTTAAATAGGACTCGATTTACCAAGAAAGTGGGACTTTCTCACCCCACCCACTGTGGGTATAAGATTTTTGTATCTGAAACTGGTAGTCACAAGGGACATGTTGGAGGCAATTTTGGAAATCAATTTTGATTTAGTTCAAGAAGTTAATTCTTAGAAACGATCTCCACAAATGATGCTTTCGGGAGAGTGCTTGGAGTTTTTGTTTTGTTTCGTGTTTTTCCGTGAATGTGCCTCCATCCTAATTCTGTGAAAGATTAGCCTGGGCCAAGTGTAATTCAGTCTCCCTTTGCTGTGGGGATTTCCAGAACAAAGAGATATGGAGTCCCAAACTGGACTGCCTTCCTATATTGCAGCGAGAGCCAGTGAGATAGCAAGGGAGAGAGGGAAGGAGGGCAGGGGGGAGAGGGGGAGGGAGGGGAGAAGAGAGAGAGGGGGGAGGGGAGGGGGAGAGAGAGAGAGAGAGAGAGAACACAAGAGAACCAGCCACAGACAATGAGCCGAGAGAATTGAGAAAAGAGAAAGGGAGAGATTGGTTTTCAGATCTGTCCTGAGCCTCTAAATTTTATTCATAGAAGTCGGAGCCAGCGCTGGCTGTAAAAGCAGCAGTTAATGTAACTAGAGCCTGGAAGGCTTCCCCAGGCTCCTCGTACAGCAGTGGCCTATGCGCTGTAGGCGGGAGAGCAAGCCCTGTCTGCATAGGTGGAATTGCTTTCACCCCTTTCTTGTGATGAAACCTTGAGACTGACAGGGGAGTGGTTTCACATTCCCGTTGTGCACGAAGGGGACAACTCTCCCTTCTTGGATGTGGATCCCTCCTGCCCCTCCCCCGCACGGTCACGTTCCTCAAATGCAAATGTGACCCGGGGACCCCTGGATTAAATCCTCCGTGCTCTCCTACTGCCACAGTGAGATCCACCCCTTGAGCACTGTCCCCTCAGTGCCCCATTGCAGACCCTGAAGGAAGTGGCTTCCCCAGGGGAAGAAGGCCTCTCCACACCTAAGTGCAGCAGGTCCCTGACCCTGCCATACCTCTGGGGGACCCCATATCTGCTCACTCACTAGCCCCCAATACAGGACATCTAGGCCCATCAGGGACCCAAGATAGGCCCAGATACTTTAAGGTCATTTAATGTGTAATGCACATTAGCATGGGAAAGGCTCTGAGAAGCCCTGCAGTAGAGTGATACATTTAACTTTGTTTAACTAGGTGCTTTCCGTGCTTAACTAACCATGGACCACTTTGCCACAAAACACTGGGCAGCCATGTGCCAGAGACATCACAGCCACACCCAGCCACTCTGGAGGGTGGAGATAGTGTCTGATTCGGCTCTGGGGCCACAGAACCTAGCATGGGACCTAGAAAAGAGTTTGTGTAGAATGAATAAATGGACAAATTAATGAAATCATTCCATTTTTAGCCCAGGGTAACCCTGAGAGTTACAACTGCATGCCAAACACTCTTCAGGGTGACTAAGTCTGTGGCCAGTACACAGCTTTGTCAAGACCAAATCTTTTCTTTTCCGAGCATTTATACCAGTTACAAACTGGCAGGCCTTGAACCAGATCTGTCTAACATATGTGTTTTGTTTGGCCAGCACAGGGCTTTTTGTTTTTGGGCTTTTTTTTAAATGCCATTAGGTAGGGCCTGAGCTCTGCAGTGCAGCCAGACCCCGGCTCTCCCTACCCGACCCCAGCCTCTTCCCACATTTGTGTCACCTGCTTAGCTTCCCAGGCCTTTGAGTTTGCCATCCTGGGTTTAAATCTCCCTGGGAAGCTGCTTTCTCAATCTGCCCATGAACACCGTGAATTTATTTTGAACTTGATTTGCCCAGATGAGAAATCATGCAGACCTCTAAACCTTAGATCGTTTGCAATGAAATACTTATACAGCCAAATGAGGCATGGGCCCTGGTACACTGAGGCGACTCCCTGAGCCAGTACCGATGAGGAGATAGGGGTGGTCTCATCCCTATGTGCATCTTCCTGAAGATTCTCAAGCTTTAATGGACCTCAGCGTTTTCAGAGAGCTTGTGGAAACCCACACTGCTGGGCTCCACCCCCAGAGCTTCTGAGTCAGTGGGTCTGAGACTGAGACTCTGCATTCCTGACAAGTTTCTAGGTGATGCTGTCGCTGATGGCCTAGCGACCACACTCTGAAATCTGCCGCTCCACCGTTTACAAAGCTCTTTCCCAACTGGCACCTTATTAGACCTAGTGACCAACCTAGGAGGTGAACAGGGCAGGCATGACTATTTGCAGGCCACAATGGAGGACAGGCCAACTCAGAGAGGTTGACTGATAACCCAGGGTCACACAGCTTGACATGAATTGGATCTTTCAGTGCCAAGTCCAGCCACCTGCAGACAAGGATGCGGTTGAGAGAAGCTGTCCAACATCATTCTGCTCAGGACAAGGGGACTGGGCCGGTGAACCACACAGCTAGCATTCGAGAAGTCACTTTCTGCTGGAGAGACCTCTGCCTCCAAGGCAGGGGCTGACAGCCTCTCTCTGTCCCTCTGCTTCAGGACTCCACACTGTGGCTCTATGTGGATGGGAAGGGAGATGGTTCCCTGATTTTGCCGCACAGCGGTCCCAGGCCAGGCAGGAGAGGAGCAGGGCTGCCCACTCCCGGAGCCAAGACGCCCCTCGCTGAGCTTTCTCCGCAGTGGAGTGAGAGACGGGCCCAGACTGCAGCTCTGGGGGGGGAGACGGGGGAGCGCAGAGCATATGGAGCGAGAGTGACAGAATTTGGCAGCGCGGACTCCACAGATGGGCCTGCTTATGTCCAGACACAATCTGGGGCCAAGGACTGAATCATCTCTCTAGCAATTTCTTGTTTCCAAACACGTCTTTTGAAGAATGTGGGGACGCTCGGTGCAGCTCTCAGAAACCCTTGCTGGGAAGGGACAGACAGCAGGAAAGGAAAAGTCGCTTTTGCAAGGCGGGCGGGGGGTGAAGAAAGGGTTCCAAATGCCCATCTGAAGGGGTGGAGGTCACTGGATAGAGAGAGGTGCCTGGGGTCAGGGCAGCATTTGGGGCTTCCTTATCAAGTGTGTTGGGTGTGTTTTCTTGGGTGATTCTCACCACCCTATAAAGGAGTCAGTGCCACCAGCCGGCCCATTGCACAGGAGGGAAGACTGAGAGTGCAGGGGAGTGTGACTTGCTCAAGGTCTCCCCGCTGGTGGGGGCAGAGTTGTGAGTGGAGACGAGGGAATGGTGTGTTCACACATGTCCTAGGACTCCCCCACCCTGAGAGATAAGATTCTTGTATCAGTCTCCTAGGTGGTCCTTGTGCCCCAGCCCCCTGGCACGGCCTTCTAATAAGTTACTGGGTCCTTGCTAGGGCTCCCTAGGCTCTGTCTTCAGGATAAAGTCTGGGCGGCTTTGCCTGGCATTCGAGACCCCGCAAGACCAGGCTCCAGCCTTCCTTTCTGACCTAGTGTGCAGCCTCTGGCTTGGGTCCGACCCCCATTCAGTGCTGTCCGGCTGCGGCCTCGGGTGGGTGCCAGGCCACATGTCCCTGCAGCTTTGCTACTTTCTATTATCTTTCCTTGTGCCCGGGTCTTTTCTGTCATTGAATATCTGGGCTTCAAGGACTATGACCTTCTCCCCTCACCTCTCCTCCCTGCCCCATAACGAGCATCCTCTACACATGAGCACCACCTGTGGCTTGCAGAGTGCTGTCCCCTGACCAGAGGTCATAAGGGGTGGCTATTAGCCCCATTCCAGACTGAGGCCAGAGAAGGGAAGGCACTTTCCTGAGCTCTCATGAAGCTGCAGAGACTGAAGCCCAGGTTTCAAGACTCCAGGTCCAGTGCTCCTTCCACCAAGCCCATTTTGGGGAAGTTGAGTTTATTGGCTTGAGGACAAGCCACCCATCCACAGAGAGATGGTGCCCACATGCCTCGGGTTGCCTTGGGGAAGAAGGGAACTGTATTCATTTCCTGTTGCTGCCAGAACAAATTTCCACACTTAGTGGCTTAAATAACACAATTTTATTATCTTAAAGCTTCATGGAAGTCCAAGGATGAGTCTCAGTGGGCCAAAGCCAAGGTGCCAGCAGGGCTGTGTGCCTTTCTGGAGGCTCCGGAGGAGACTCCGTTTCTTGCCTTTCCCAGCTCCCAGAGCCACATAGTGGGGCAGGTCCTTCTCACGTCATGGCACTCTGACCTCCTCTGCTTTCCTCTTCCATGTTTTGCAGACCCTTGTGATACACTGCACCCACCCCTATACTCCAGATAATCTCTTCCTGAAAGCTCAGCTGATGAGCAACCTTAATTTCATCTGCAATCTTAATGCCCTTTGCTGGTAACCTGACATGTTCACAGGTTCTGGAAATTACGACATAGACACCTTTTGGGGGCATCCTTTGCCTACCATAGAGACAGAGCAAATTCCTGCCCATAGAGCCCATCGGTGAGGTCACTTGGCAGAGAAGGTGACTCAGGCCTGGGGCAGATGTGCCAGGGCTTCAGCACTCTCTGTGCGGGGACACAGTCCCGATGGGCCTTGGAGAGCAAGGGCAGACCGTGGAGAGCAGACAGACAAGCATGGTGGCTTCTGAAAGTCTAGCCCTTTAACGCCTGGAGCAAGCTCTCCACCTGCCCAAGGAAACTGAGGCTGTCTCATTCAAAGGTATTAGGTGCTTGCCAATGAGTTTCCTTCATCTTACTCATCTCTGCATCTCCCCACCCCACCCCATCTCACTGCTCCTCTAATATCAGGACACGGCAACATCTCTAACCAAACCTGTACTATGAATTCCCCACCCCTCCCACACACACACCTAGAGGTCATACCCATTTATAATGAGAATTGGATCACTTAGAATAAAATCTGAATTTTTTGTCAAGGCCTCTAAGGTCCTACTCATTCTGAACTCAAGCTACCACCCTCTTGTTCCCTGAACTCAAGAAAGACTAGCTTCTTTTCCATCACTAGAACTCACCATGCATCTTCCTGCCTCAGGGCCTTTGCACATGCTATTTCCTCTCCCTGTGACTCTCTTTTTCCACTCTTCCTCTGACTGATTCCTGCTTGTCCTTAGTCTGAGCCAGAATGTTGCTTTGTTAGAGGACCCTTTTCTGACGCCTTTCCCCCACGCCAACTAGGTCTCCTGTATTGTCATCTGTCTCTAGGGGCCTAACTCTGTACCTTTGTGACAGCCATTTGTGGTCATTTTCTCTGCCATTGTGCAGAACAGAACACACTTGGGCTCTGACATTGCAGGTAGGTCATCCTTTGGATCAAAAACCTCAGGGTTTAAATGTACTAAATTCTGTGATTTTATCCTCTCTTTTTGAGAACTAGGAATGAGTCCAGCCTTCGGAATACAGCTCCTCCAGACTGATTTTTTCCATGGGATTTGAGGCCAGGCAGACCTGCTGTCTGCTCCCTGCTCCTCCACCAAGTGGCTGAGTGGCCCCGAGCAAGTAAAGTCATTGTGCATCTCTGGTCCCATGCTCTGGCCTACCCAGCTTGCTCTGGCCCAGGAGGGTGGCAGAGAGGCCTTCGTCAGCAAGCCATAGTGAGGCCAGAGACCATTCGGTTAGAACCCAGCACCCAACAGAGACAGGAAATGGTACTGGCTAGCCAAGACGCACGCCGTCCCCCGGAAGCCCTCTCTGACCCTCCTCTCCTTCATCTTATCACGCTGCATCCTCAGGACAGGACACATGCTGCCTGGCCCGGTTCCACAATATCATCATCACTGCTCAGAAGGCCTGACCTGCCCATTGAGGACTTCCAGGGTGTCCTCAGAACACCCTGAGGCTTGTCTTAGAGACCCAGACTGACCACCGGCCAGTGTGCGGCAGAACAAGCCATGGTCCAGCCCCACTCCTGCCGCCTGCATGGCAGGGGCTTCTCTGCCAGCACATGACTCCTCAGTAAGTTGGCTTTAACGAGCCCAGGCACGGAGTGATTCTCAGGGCAGGATCACTCTGCCCTCTGCCCCCAGCTTCCCCAAAGAGGCACACTCAGCTAAGAGCAGCTGATGGCCCAGAGCGCTTGGGGATGACCAGGCTCTTGCCCGCCAGAGCAGGGCCCAGCCAGTACTCACAGCGCCCATCCCTTTGTCTCATCCAGAACCGCCACAACAGTAACAACGGGAATTGAGAAGAGGCCGGTATCGTGGCTCATGCCTGTAATCCTAGCACTCTGGGAGGCCGAGGCAGGAGGATCGTTTGAGCTCAGGAGTTCAAGATCAGCCTGAGCAAGAATGAGACCCCGTCTCTACTAAAAATAGAAAACTTAGCTGGGCATCCTGGTGCGTGCCTGTAGTCCCAGCCACTTGGGAGGCTGAGGCAGGAGGGTTGCAGGGAGCTATGACGACGCTACTGCACTCTACTCAGAGCGACAAAGTCTTACTCTGTCTCCAAAAAAAAAAAAAAAAAAAAAAGAAGGGCCATGGTTTTTTTGAGTGCCTACTGTGTGCCAAGCATGTGGTAGGTGATTTATCTGAATTTTCCTCTAATCTTCCCAACAACCCTGTTTTACAGATGAGGAAACTGAGGACTGAGAGGTCAGCTGACTTACACAAGGCCACCTGGCCTGTAAGTTGAGAAGTCAAGATGAGAACCGTGTTCTCCTCAAGCCCTGACTGAGATGATCATAGTCACAAGAAGGCACTCTGTGATCCCATGTACATGTTTTGTCATTTACAGAGCTCTTTCCCAGCTGCCTTTGTCTCTTATCCTTGCCCAGTCCCCTGGGCTGAGTATTATTAGCCCTTTTATTCCAATGGGAGCATTGAGATTCAGAGCAAGGAATCACCTGGCTCAAACCAGCAGGTGCCGAGTTATCTATCACTATGTAACAAGTTACCCCAACACATGGCAGCTTAGAACGGAACACATTTATTATCTCCCAGTGTCCGTGGTCAGGGATCCTGCACAACTTAACTGTATTTTCTGTGTCATGGTCTCTTGTGACGCTACAATGGAGGTGTCAGCCCAGGGTGTGTGGTCTCATCTGAAGGCTGGCCCAGGGAGGGATCTCATTCACGTGGTTGTTGGCAAGACTTAATTCTTGGTGTGTCGTTGGACTGAGGGCCTAAGTTCCTTGCTGAACTAAGTTCCAGGGACCTGCCCTCAGTTCCTTGTCACATGGGCCTCTCCAACATGGCAGCTTTAGCAAAGTGTGCAAGCCCAGAAGGCAACAGAGAGAGAGAGAAAGAAGTAACAGTCTTGTGTAGCCCAAGCCTGGAAGTGGAATTTACCTCTTTTGTTGTGTTCTATCCATTAGAAAGGAGTCACTAGGGTCACCCTGACTCCCACCCCGGAAAGGGAATTACACGAGGGCACGATTACTAGCAGGTGGGGATTGCTGGAGACCGTCTTAGAGTCTGCTGACTACAGCAGGGGGCTGGGCTGGAGCCTGCTGTGCACAGCTCTGAGCCTGGCCCCTTCCTACTGGGCCCGGAATGTGCTGGCCCAGTGGACTCATGTAGCAGGTGGCGATCTTTCCTTTATCCGTCCTCGGGGAAGGCTCTCAGGAAGGGGCCCGCTTTAATTACACTGCCGCCCCAGGGCAGCCTGCGCTGCCCGTGCTCTTCTCAGATAGTTTTGTTCCCCCTTACTGTCTTTAAATCAAAGCTGCTCTCTGTTCAAGGGCTCCCAGCCCCAGACAGGAAGAGGATTTATGAGTGGGTGATCCGGAAATGTAATATAGAGGAGTCAGGACCCAGACGGTCATGTGAACTGAGAGGTCCCGGTGAGGCAGGCAGCAGGGCCCGGTGACCTCTCGGCCCAGCCGCCGTCCCAGCCTCTGCCTTTATGAAAACCCTCCATCATCCTTCCCTTCCGCCGGGCCCCCTCCGTCCCTCTCTGCTGCCTGCACTGCCACCCAGGTCACCTGCATCTGTCTGAACCTGCCTTTCCAGAACTGCTCCCTCTGTCCTCCCTCCTCTGCCTCCCCTTCTCCCCTTCCAAAGCCCTCTGGGCTCCAGTCTCCACGGAGAGACTCCACCTCCTGCCTTCGCTCAGGCTGTTTCCACTCCTGGAATTGTCCTTTTCCCTGAGTTCCTGTGATCAAACCTCCTGGAGGACTCCTTCCTGATGTGTCACTCTGTCCCTCTCTCATGGCTCTGAGCACTGTGGGCCTTACGTCCATGCCATCCTCTCCCCGTTAGAAGGAGACTCTTTAGGGATAGGGGTTGGGGCTGGAAGCCGTCATGGCTCTGCCACTACCTGGCACGCGGGAGGTGCTCATTGCTGTTGGAGTGACAGAAGACCCAAGTCAGAATCCCCTCTCATTGGAAAGAGGAACAGCTCTTTCCTTCCTCATCCACGTGTGGGTCCGTGGCCACGCATGCCCCGTGCCCACCTGCACTGCCTTCTCCTCTCTTCCCTGAGACACCCCTCCTGTGTCAGGCCCCAGGGCTGCCTGGGTACAGCGCCCAGCCCTGCCACATACAATATGCGTGCAGCCTCCCACCCATGTTTGGGAGGCAGTGGGTAAAAGAGAAGCCGATAGGGTCTTGCCCAGAGCAAAGCCACCTTCCCAGACACGTACATGGTGCCACAGATGCCTGAAGGCACACAGACATTCGTGCTCAGAAAAATGCCGCTCCGCCCTCTCCCACTCCCCCCTGACCCAGTTCACCTCTAAGGGCCAGCCTGGGTGGCCTGAGGATCACCCTGGACTACTTCTTCCTTCTCTCCCCCCACCCAGCCCCATGTTCTGCAAGCCCTTCCATTGAAAGCACTTTGCCCATGTGCACACTTCACCAGCCAGCAGCCACTGCCCCGTCCAGGCCACCACAGATCCTGTCCTCATTTTTCTTCCTGCCTCCATCTCACCTACTCGTTCTATTCTTTACCTAGAGACCAGTGCCATCATCCTTAGCAAGTCACTCCCCTGCTCAAAATCTTTCAGTGGCTCCCCATTGCCTGACTAGCAGAGCTCATGCTCCTCAACCCTACACTCAAGTTCCCCACCATCTGGCTGGCCTGGGGCTTCTCTGGCCTCATCTCCCATTTCCCCGTCATCTTTACCCATATTCTTCAGGGCCACCCCCACTGGCCCCACCTCCTGTTCTCTGGTAGCCCTGGTCCTTGCCTACTCCGGGCCTTTGGTCATGTGGTCCCTCTGCTGGGAACACTCTTCCTCCTCATCTCTGCCCATCTAACCCACCATCCTTCCAGGACAGCCCAAAGGCCACCTCTTCCATGAAGCCCTCTCTGACCACTTTCCAGAAGGCAGTGAACTCTCCATCCTCTGAGCACTCCTACCCACACAAAAGGCTTCTGTGTCTTGCCACCCCTCACCCCAATTGTGAGCTCCCTGGGTACAAGGACAGCCCTCATTTCCCAGTCTCCCAACCCCCTGCTGCCGCCTTGTCTATGGAGACAAAGACAAAGGCATCCCTTGGGGGAGGGGAGCATCTTGAAATCTCTGGGAGGCACCTGACAGCTCAGACCCACAGAGGAGAAAGCGCCCAGAAGGCTGCGCTCCCCGGGAGGGGCTCTCACCAGAAGGCCCCCGCTGGGCCTGAGCCAGGGAGTGTCTGCGGGAGCCCAGGGGTCTGTGTGTGGGAGGCGGGGCTTGGCAGCTGCCAGGATGGTTTAGGATCCATTCTTATTCCCGTTCCCTGATGTCTTTGTTCAGAATCCCTGCCGCTCCTCACCAGGCCAGGAGGGGCTGGGGACAGCTCAGAGAAGGGGTGAAAGGCCTTGGGAGGAGCAGCTCCCCTCCTTTAAGGGGAGGCCTCGGGAAGGACAGGCACTCCCAAAAGGCCCCATGGTGTGCGGCTGACCCTGCGGCTCCCTCAGTCTTCCCCTCTGTCCTTCCCGAGTCTCCAGCCTCTCGTGGGGACCTGGATGGCACCTTCTCTCCAAACAACCCCAGAAGTCCCCCCAAGCCCACCTCCTCCTACCCCCTGCTCTGTCCTGGCCAAAGACAGCACCAGGGCGGCGCTCAAAGCCTTGCCCTCTGTCCGGCACCCCAGCCATCCACTCGTCCAGGCCAGTCCTTTCCAACTCTCTGCCTTTGTCCCCAGTCTCCCTGACCGGGAAGAGTTTAGCACACACTTGACCCAGCCTGGAGGGACAGCCCGGGTTCCACTCCCACCTCTGCCCCTTACCAGCCGGTGTCCTCGGCAGGTCCCTTCACTGCTCAGAGCCTCCTCACCTAAAACAGACGTGATACTCCTTATTCCCTGGGTGGTGAAGCAGGGACTGAGGAGGGCACAGAGCAGGGGCAGGCACACGGATGTGTCCCATAGAAGGAGCCCATGTCAGGAGTGCCCTGGCCTCCCTATTAAATATCATGGCCACGAGGCTTGCACCCTACAGGTCTGTCTTTGTGGTGACCCACCTTTCCATTCAATCCTTCTCGGTGACCTTCCCAGGATCTTCCTCCTCTACCCATCCCCTAAACTTTTGGCAGCCCCTTCCCTCTGCCCGCTCCTCCTCCGCCTGGGCAATTCCAGCCTGCCCTGGGCTTCTGCAGCCACGGGCAACCGTCAGCCCAGTCTCTCCCCGGAGCTCCCAAGGCCCCTCTCTCAGTCCGCCCCCCACCCCGAACTCAACAGTCCCAACAGCAGGGGCAGGGGGTGCACAGCAAATTCCAAAAGATCACAAACATATGATTTCATTCATATAACAGTTTTGAAATGATAAAACTTTAGAGAAGAAGGACACATTTGTGGCTGCTGGGGCGGGTGCTGAGATGGAGGTAGGTGTAGTTATAAAAGGGCGTATTAGCTCCCAATCACTTCTGTAATAAATTGCCACAAACGTGGTGGCTTAAAACAACACAAATGTATTCTCTTGCAGTTCTGGAGGGCAGAAGTGCAAACTCAGTTTCACTGGGCTGAAGTCAAGGCGTGTTAGGCTGTAGTCCTGCCGGAGGCTCCAAAGGAAAATCCGTTTCTTGTCTTTTGCAGCTCTGGGAGGCCACCTGCTGCCTTTGACCTGGGACCCCTTCCTTGCATCACTCCAGGCTCTTACGTCCACCATCACATTTCCGACTTCCTTCTTTGACCGTCTTGGCTTCCTCTGATGAGAACCTTGTGATGGCATTGAGAGCCCACGGGGATAATCTGGCAGATCTCTCCATCTCAAAATCCTTAAGTAAGCACACCGGCAAAGTCCTTGTTGCCACAAAAGGTAACAATCCCAGATTCTAGGAACTAGGACATGGAGGTGTTGGGGGATGGTGGTGGCGGCGTTATTTAGCTCTCCACAGAGGGCAATGCCAGGGATCCTTGGGGGGTGCTCAGCATCTTCACCTCGGTGTTGGATACACAGAGCTACCCAGGGGATGCAATTGCATAAAGCTTCACACACACACACACACACAACTGAGTACAAGTAAACCTGGTGGAGTCTGGATAAGATCAGTGGTTTGTATCAATGTCAGTATTCTGGTTGTGATATTACACCATAGTTTGCAAAATGCAAACTATGCATTTCTGGTTGTGATATTACACCAAAATTTGCAAAATGCCACCCTTGGGGGAAACGGGGCAAAGTGCAAGAGGGCTCTCTCCATGTTGTTTCTTACAACTGCAGGTGCATCTACAGGTATCTCAAAAAAATTTCAATTATTAAAAAAGTGTTAGCCTGCAGGCGTGGCAGAAGCCACTTTGGTTATCTCCTCAGTGCCCCTTCCTTGGAATCTCCGGGTCCTGCCCACAAGAGTGGGCTCTCAGTGGTCCTCATGTATTAGGAAGTGAGCTTGCCCCCTTGACTACAGATGATGGGCCAGGAGTAGGCACCTGCCCCAAGCCGAGCCCGTTGGAGCCCATCCTCCGTTCTTTGGTAATTGAGAATTGGGACACCAGAGAGAACCACTCTGTGGATGGCTGGATTTGTCACATATAAACATGACGCTTGGGTGTCCATGTTCTATCATGTAGAGGGAGGAACAGGGGACGCTCATCGCAGAGAGGGGATCAGCACGCCTGTGCAGAGAGGAGCGGACAAAGCTGCAGAGGGGGCCTGGGTTCAACCAGCTTTCCACTTCCTGTGTCTAGTCCTGGTGTGGCCCAAACTAGCCCTTGGATTTCATGAGATT
Source organism: Lepilemur ruficaudatus (assembly GCA_963574885.1). Taxonomy (NCBI): domain Eukaryota; kingdom Metazoa; phylum Chordata; class Mammalia; order Primates; family Lepilemuridae; genus Lepilemur; species Lepilemur ruficaudatus. The sequence continues at coordinate 37,255 of CAUYRT010097279.1, forward strand.
CCTTGTGTCCTTGTACCAATTCCTTCCCTGCCATTGCCTATCCTCCAGCTCGCTGAAGGGGAGTTCTATTATTTACAGCCGGGATTCTGAGCCCATGGCCTGCCCCCAGCCCCAGGCGCTATGGGGAAGTTTGTGTGCCATCCCTCCAGGCTCAGCTCAGGGGGTACCCCTTTTTTATCCTGGGCTTTGACCCCAGTTCTGTCCCTGACCCTAGCTGGGCAGCAGGTGTCAGTCTGTACGTCTGTACCCCAGGAGAGGGTCCCGAGAGCAGCTCTGCCACTCCTTGCGACTGTGTCCCACACCATGCACACAGCAGGGCTTCACGAAGGTTGGTAGGACAGGGTGGAGGCCACCCTGAGAGCCCCTCGTCTGTGGCAGAGGACAGTCTGAGGAGAGTGGGCAAGCCCCACACTGTCGCATCTTGGAGAAAATGAGAATGAGAAGAGCCCAAGTCAGCTCCCCCAGGCAACCAGGAAACAATTTGCAAGATGGAATTCAACAAGCAATGCCAACAAGATCATAATGACCACATTTATGGGAGAATGTGGAGGCTCGAGTGCGGGTTTTCATTATCTTGTGTACAAATGTGACGGCTCCGTGCAGCCGGTCTCCCGCTCCAGGCGGCAGCTGTTGGCTGGTGCATGGTAATTTGATGTAAATTGCCCCCAAATATGGTAATTCCCTCCTCTGCCAGGGGAGTTTGAAGTCACAAACCTGGAGATGTTGGCAGCAGATGTTTTCTTACTGCTCTGTGGCCCGCTGGTATTGTGGAAGAGGGCAAGGGACCCAGAGACAATGCCCACCTGCACCACCTCCCATGTGCCTGCTGCAGGACTTGCGATGAGCACCTCACCCCTCTGGGCCTCAGTTTCCACATCTGTAACGTAGGCACAATGTCCTGCCAGGGCTGCTTGGAGGAGCAGAAACAATACACCCAGGGCACCTACTACGGTGCTTGGATAGTACTGTAGTGATAGTATTCTTTTGAACCTCACAGGTGCCAGTGGTGGCAGTTGGGCCATCAGTGGCCAGGGTTGTCCCCTGGTCCTCAATGGTGGGCTTCCTTGGGCAGAAAACAAGAAGGACAACATGATTAAAGTAAAAGTGAAAGTGCTGGGAGGGAAATATCTACCCAAGGACAGACTAAGGTTTAACATCTTTACAATCCAAGAGCTCATCAGAATTTGTAAGAAAAACATCAATACCCCAATATGTAAATGAGCAAAGGGTTCAAACGGACAATTCACGCTAGAGGAAGACAAATAGTGTCCGACTCAAGGGAAGGTGTCCTTTCATCCTCTTTTGCTTTCCTTTCCTTCTTTCATCCTTGGTGAACGCCATCAAATTAAAGCAACCTTGAGATGGTTTTATTCCCACAAAATAAGAAAAATATTAAAAGGGGAAATACCCGATACAGGTGAAGTTTCCAGTGGAAGTGACATGCTCCGCTGGGGAGGTGGCAACTGCCCGGCGCGGACATCTCGAAGGCAATCTAACAGTATGTACAAAAGTCAAATCAAGATAAATGATCCAGGCAGCTCACTAATGTGAATTTCTCCCGAGGAAATGACTCAATAGAAGGAAAGCACCCAATGAACAAAGACGCCATGAAAACACGTGAGAAGCAGGCTAAGTCTCTGCCCGTGGCGGACGGTGGGCAAGCCGCGATGCCACCGCACGGAGTCCTCGGCAGCACGCACGCAGTTATGTTTTGAAGAGTGGGAGTACCATGTGCAATAATGTTTATGGTGTATTTTTAATTAAGAAAAGCAAACAAGAGGCATTTATTTATAGCATGAGGGAAACGACATGCATATGTGCTTATGCGACACAAATAGAGCCTCAGTGCAGAAGATGGGACGGTGAGAGAGGTGGGTGTTCAGCTCACAGGGAGACTCCCGGAAGGCGTGGGATCTCTGTCTTTCGGTCCCAAAAGGTCATTCCAGGGCAGCGGCAGTAGCAGACAGGCTTTGACAGGTCCTGAAAAGTAGGCCCAGGGTGTGAGGGGAAACTCTTTCGGGGGACAGATGGCAGCTCAGTTCAGAGATGAGCCTTCTTGCAGTCAGTGACACGGGCTGGCTCCTGAGGGAGTGAGCTCCCAGGGGCTGGAGGAATGCAAGCAGAGGCTGGAGCAGGGTCAAGCGTGGTGGGGCAGGTGCAATGATGGTTCAATGATACAACTTACACCAGCCAAGCTGGCCAAATACCCCTAGAAGAGAAACAGAGTAAACCCATTTGTTCGTGGAACACGGGGAAGGAAAGACGGGAGAAGGAAGGGAGGGCGGGAGGAAGAAGAGGCAAGGCCTGTCACATGCTGAGCAGGAATCTAATCCCTTTGTAAACACTGTCAGGAATTTGTCTTCCTAATTGAAAAGCCCATGTGGGCTGCTTAATCCAGTCCACGGTAATGAGACCAAAACACATTAAAGCACATATTGACTCCAGGCCTCGCAGAGCCAGGGCTGAGGACACCAGGGGGACTGTATTGATGACAGTGAGGCTGGGGTCCGTCTGGGCCCCACGGACACCATCCTGTTGCTCACTCGCTTGAACCATCCCACGGAGAGACCCAGCCCCACACCCACCGGCGGCAGGACTTTCACGGGAAAAATGCCACTTTCACGACTGGAATCTTCGTCCTCCTTAAATGGAAGAAGAAAGTGGCCTTAAACACAAAGGCCTGGATAAAAACATTCACTCAAAGATAGCAAAGTACAAATCTGTTCATGGAACTTTTTTTTTTTTTTTGCCTGTTTGATGACTTCAAAGAAATCATTACCAAGGCAAAGATCGGCCTTTTGGGAAACTGGGGGCAAAGCTACGCTCAACCAATTCCCATCTCCTGCTGGTGACATTTAACCCCTCCTACAAAAGGTTAATGCTCTTATCCTCAGCCTCGCTCTCGGTAACAAGTCCTTCATCATATATTCAATTAATTAGCGAGGCAATGAAGTGCGTGGCTGTGGGCCTGGACCTTGGAGCCACACGGATCTTGTTCCCACCTCGCCATCCCTCACCTGGGCCTCATGCCAACTGTGCAGCAGTTTCCTGCCCCCGGTTTCACCCTCCCCAATCCATCCTCCACACAGACTTCCAGAATGTTCTTTCTAATTTACAGCTCTGACCGTGTCTTGCTCTTCCTCAAAGACCTTCCATGTTCCTCAGCACCTACTGGATAACACTTAAAATCATGTGTGTTTTTTCTAGCATCAGCTCCTGTCACCACACCCATAACCACCACCATCCCAAATTCCCACCGCCATGACCGTCCAGCCATTGACCGACTAGGAGACAGTGACTTAACTCACAGGGCTGGAGCCAAACCACCTCCGAGGGCCATACCAGTGCACTCTGCATTTGGTGCAACACACAGTCATCGGGTTTGAAGGCTTTTAACAAATATAATATTAGCCCCATTGCATTGCATGAAACTTCTCAGTTCACAAACCTTTTTATGTAAATTATCTCCTGTCGCCCCCACCACAGCTCTGGGAGGTGGACACTGTTATGCCTGCTCCACGAGTGCTCAGGGACTCCGCCAAGGTCCCTCAGAGGCTGGAGGTGGAGCTGGAACCCAAGGACAGGAGCCCAACCGAACTGAGTACTCCTTGCAATCTGGGCCAATATCTCCCAGCGAGTACTATTACTCCACTTACAGAGTAGGAAACTGAGGCACAGAGGGGTCTGGGGACTTGCCTGTATCCCAAAGCTACCGGGTGGTGGGGCTGGATAGATCCAAACCCTCCCCGCTCAGTGTCTAGGTCTCTTCCTCTCGCATCCCGGCTGCCTTTCTGCAGTAGCCATCAAGAGGCTAAGTGGAGGCTTACCCTTTGACCTTGGCAGTCATCCTTCTTTGGGTCCCGGGAAGAGGGTTTTCTGAATCGTTATTTAGAATGTGATGGGAAGTGGGCATTGAACCAGACAGCAGCTGTCGTGCGAATCGAGTCACTCGATCGTCCTTGAGAAATACGTGTCCTTTGGGAGCAGCCCCGGCCCTCTCTGCCCCTGATGTGCGATAGCTCTCCGGGAGTTCCCGTCCAACCCTGAACCCGGTGGCAAGGAGAGGAGCCCGAAACTCGGACACTCTGGAGCCACCATCAAATTTCAGCTCTACTGGAGTCAATGGCGTTGCACACGCTGGAGTAGTGTTTTACAGGCTGCTTTGAAATCCTGGGACAACACAGCAAAAGCACCCTCCGGTATTTGTCAGTTCATTCATTCACAAACATTTCTTGAGAACTTACACCTGGGCGGGTGCCACCCTCAGGCCTCAGGCTAGTGGGGGGATAGACAGGTAAACTGCACTCAGAGGCTTTCTTCTCCAGCTCCTGCCTTCACCACATGAAGGCACCGAGGCCGGAGGGGGAGGCCCTCCTCCTCCTCTTTCCCCGAAGAGATGGCTGCAGTTTTGCATTCAAGCCAGAGACCTCACAATGGAAGTTTTTTAGGAGGCTGGGTGGGGAGGGTGGATTTCTGTTTTCCCAAAGGCAAGCTGTGAGAGCCGTCCTTTGACAAGGCGGTAAAACATCTGTGTTTACAAGAGAGATAAGGAGGGCTCTGGCAGCTGTGGGCCTCCGTGGCTGCTGTGAAGGTGTTGCTTCTAAAGATACAGTCGGGGTGGAGGTGTCCAGCCTCCAGCAGCCGGAGCTGGGCTCAGAGCCCTGGGTGCTGGGCTCCTCCTTCTGCTCTCGGACTTCTTCTTCTGGTCTCCCACCTTGTCATGTGGTTCTGGCATGGGGCCTAGCCTGGACTTGCTGTTCACTGAGTGCTTGTTTGATGGATGGATTTCATGCATGTCGTCTTGGTTGGCCCTTCTCCATCCAACACACAGCTTACACAGAGACCAGAATATTTCTCAACTCTGCTCTTTCCCACTTCCTTGAAGGTCATATGCAGCTCCTTATCTTCAACTCCTTATCCTCCTCTTTATCTCCTCCTCCCACGCTCATGCCGAACCTTGATCTAAGTTCTTCTGGTCCCGCTTCTTTCCTCTGGGTCTCTGCCCATGCTGTTCCCTCCAGCTAGAATGCTCTTCCCCACCCTTTGCTGCCTGTCCTTTAAGACTCTCCACTTCTGTGCCCGGAAGATAAAATTAGTGCCTCCTCTTTGAGCATCCTTTGAGGCCAGCGCTGGCCACAGTGGACTTACTAAGGTCCTTGTGCATCTGTGTGCTCCACTGGGCTTTAAGGGCCTTGTCAACAGGGGACGACATCTGGTTCCTTTGGGCCAGACCCCAGCATTGTGCCCTGCAGGGAGGGTGGCCAGGGAATGTTTGGTGACTCCCTGAGTGGGACTTTTTGTGTGTGCGTCTTCCTCTATGCCATCTTCAAGTGAATCACACAGCTCCTAAGCAAGCCCGGCGTAAGGCAAGGCAGTTTCGGGACGGTGAATTGGGTCATGCACCCACACTCTTTCAACCAGCCTGTCTTCTCTCTGGTGAGCTGGTGGAGAGGGAGAAAAGATCCCACTGTCTTGGGTGTGTCCCTTTCCTACAACACCTGCAAAGGATTTCAGGTAAAACCACAGCTGACCAGCCAGGGGGCCATGGGCACGGCCAGCCAGCGTGGGGCCAGCCTTGCGGGGGGCACAGGGTACGGCTCCCGTCAGCCAGAGAGCCTGCCCCGCCCCACTCAACAGCACTGGCAGCAAAGGTTTCACTGTCCAGCTTGGTGACATGAAGCTGAGCCCTGTGTGGACATGAAGGTGGGAGGGAAAGCAGAACCTCCCCACAGGTAATCCCCAATTCCCAGGTTTCTATGGAAGCAGAGAAATACGAAAAGGCTCACGAAGGTTATATGAGTCTGAATGGGCCCTGGGACTGTGGGCCCAGCACCCAGCCCCAGCCCTTGTGCAGCAGATGCCCGGCCTGGCCCTGACATCCGAACCCCGCCACCGCCCATCAGTATCACAGGGTGCTGCCTCTTCTGGAAAAGAGAATGGTGTCCATCCCACCCTGCCTACCTCCCAGTCGAGAGGAGCAGAGGAGCTCAGGGGCAGCACTTTGTGAAGGGCAGAGCACGGGCTGGGGGAAGCAGATTCAGATTTTTATGAAGATTGTGCAGCACCTGCCGGAGCTTTCCCTTCCAGAGATGATGGCGATTTCATATGGAGACCATGCAACTCAAGAGGGCCCCCTCTGACTGTGCCATTCCCCTCTCCAAAATGCCCCCACAGTCTCCAGTGCCTACAGAATAAGGAACCAAATCCTTGAGCAGGGCTTAGAGGCATACAGGGCAACACCTGACCTACCTGTGCAGTCTGCAGCCACCCTTAGCAAGCTCTTTCCGCAGGCCCGTCTCCTAGACACGCAGGTGCCACTGGAAAGCCAAGGAGCTTATGCCCTGGGGTGAACCTTCCATTGATGGGGGACAGAAGCCAGTGGATAAATTCACCGCCCTTTCCTCCCAGCCAGGAAAGACATGATGTTGCTTCAATGGCTTCTCAGGGACACAGTCCCCCAGGACCAGCAGCGAGTGACACCTCGCAGTAGCCAGATCCGAAGCATGTCCTCATTATAGCTCTTCCTCCTGCCTGCCTCCCTCCCCCGTCCCTCACATCTGCTCTCTGGAATTGTCCTCCCTTGGCTCTGCTTTCTGCAGAACCCAGGCTGGACACCTTGTTCTCCAACTGTCAGAACGGTTCTCCCTTAGTCATTGGTCTCTTGCTATTGTTCCCCCCAGGTCATGTATATCATTCCCCCGGGTCTACAGACTTAGTGATCTGGAGCGGGGCTCAGGGTCCTGACCCCGTGCCTGGCTGGCTCTGTAGCCTCTGTAGCCTCAAGGAGGTTGCTGAGGCGGATGCTGTGGGGCAGCTCGAGCCACACCCTCCCACCCTCTTGCAGGTGGGAGAGGCTGCAGAATGTTCTTTGTGCTGTCCACACTCCCATGCACCAGGGCTCTGGACGTGCCACTTAGATGACTCCTGCGAGATTTGCGATACGCAAGTAAGTCAGAAGTCACCTTCCTTTCTGCCTCCCTTGGCCATTCCTTGCGGTGTGCAAGGCTGAAGTTTTTTGGTGGCAACAGTCCAGTGTCTGTTCTCCACTTGCCTGGGTGTTGGGGCAGAGACAGAGGCAGAATTGGTCTGGATGTTGCCTCTGCACATCCCTGGGCAGGGTAAAATGAACAAAGAGCTCTCTGGAGAAAGTGTCAGGCAACACACTCTCAGTTAGGTGACCAGTGAGGGTGTAGGCGGATGTTTTCTCTTCCCAAGGAACAACAGCCGAATCAACCCTACAATTAGGGTGACTGCAAAAGTAAATGCACACCCCTTACCTGTTCTTGACGTGGTTGCTCCTCCTCCTGCGGGGAGCTCACGTGGAGTCATATCTTAACTCCCTGCTTCTGGGCTCCAGTGCAGAGGAGGAAGACCAGAAAGAGGAACCCAATCCTAGTCTTCTGGGTGGCGATCTGTGGCCCAGCAGGACAAAAAGAGGGACAGAAGTCAGGGACACAGGACATCTGGGATCTAGGCCCAACTCTTCCAGGGACTTACTGTGTGCTCCTGGGCAGGCCCATTCCCCTCTCTGGGCTTCAGTGTCACCATTTGTAAAATAAGAACTAGCTGGCTGCTAAGTCCCTCTCTAGCTCTGAAATCCTGTGGGCCAGTAAGAAATCTCCCTTAGTTAGCAATCTGCCCTGCACAAGCCCACCATCACAGGGGGAAGTGAAAGCACATTGTTCTATATTCATTTGGAAATAAATTCCCTGAGTCAATCTCTTTTCCACCACATGCTTGCTGTTGCACACCTGAGCCACGAGCTCCAGGTAGCTGTGCGTTTCATGCAATTTCTCACCAGGGCAAAGAAATCTCTTCCAGACTACAGCCCAACGGAGCCATCTGCGACACAAAGCTGAAAATAAAGTGGCAGAAAGATTGCATGCAACGTGTCAAGAGTGGAGAAGAGGTGAGGAACAGCCCTTCAGCCCCAGGATGCAGGGACAGCATGGGAAGGCCAGGCCGTGACCACGGTGTAGGTCAGAGGGACAGCCTGTGTCCCCTGAAACCGTCCCTCCTCACAACAGCCTCCAGAGTTAGGTGCCATCTCCTCCATTGTAGAGGTGAGGAAACCAAGGCTCAAAGAGGTGAAGTCACCTGCTCAAATCACACAGCCAGTGGCTGACTCAGACTTCAAAACAAAGTCTGTCTGTCTTCCCGCTGCCCTACGTGACCTCCCACTGACACCGATCTGGTCGCCCTTCAAGGGCAAGAGCGGGGTGGACTCAGCTCTTATCACAGGGCTCACAGACACAGAACAGGTGGAGCCGAATTGAATTCCACTAGAGCCCACCTGACACTTGAAATTGATGGGCAGATGATCTCCCATTTGGGCCACGGTGTGTATCGTCTCTGCAATGGCTCCCGGGGAGCCGGGCAGACAGGCAAAGTGTTTCAGTCCCAGCGGGAGGCACAAGGTCAGATGCTTGGAAAGAATTAATAATATCCAAGGAATTCCTCTGGAACAGTGGGGGGGAATAAAGGTTCTTCAAAGAAGGCCTAATAGCAAATTTTCTGGATTTTCCAGCTAATTTGAAGGTACCTACGTGGAACATTTTCTTGTCAGAAAAGATTTTAAAATACATTCATTCAGTGTGACATGATAATTGGGGCTGGCTGCCTGATGAATGCCTTTTATCTATTCCTGAGCTATTGTTCACTGGTATCGAGCTGATGGGCTGGAACGGGCACTTTGTTAAATGCGCAAACAGAGCCACTTGCGGTGATTCCGGTCACAGGACGCAGTGGGGTCTCAGAGAGACAGGCGGCTGGTAATGATGAGGTCTCAAAGGAGGAATGAGCCTTAGAGATTGGAGAAGGCATCTTCCTCACTGCGCACCTGGGGAGATCGCGGCCCAGACAGGAGCAGGTGATCCAACATGGCAGTGGCAGAGCTGGGACTTGGACCTTGCTGTCCTGCCCTAGGCACCGTGCCCTTCTCCCCTGCCTTGTGAGAATTCTACAAAGAGAGACAGAGAAATGGACACCTTACGTCCATGCAAAGGTACTCATGCTCCCACTAGATCCTACTGGAATGTTCTCCGGCTTCATGGCAGGGCTTGGCTGCCGAGCGGGGTGCATTTCTGACAGCTGACTGTTCGTAGCTATGCAATGTTGTTGGGGAATCGGCTATTTTCATAGGCCCTTTTTTCTCTATCCTTCTTTTATGTTTTGCTTTATTTTAATGCCTTTGTCTTATCAAAGGCAAATTTCCAGGCCTGGCCATCTGATAATCATTTGCAAAGTCTCCGTATTTCTTCATCTTCACCCTTTCTGACAAGAAAGGACTTGTTTGGGCTTATTATTCTTCAACCTTACAAAATCTCTTGGTTTATTTTGATTTTTCTATTGAAAGTCTTTCAGATTTTTTAAAACCAGGATCTCTTTTAGGGTATCTTGGAGCCTTCCGTATGTTAATAAGGTGTTGGCAAAACTGTAGCCTGGCAGGGCTACTACTTTTCTCTTAAGACTCAGTGAACTGCCTTTCATTAACATTTAACGAATAAAACAGTTCCATTGGGATTATAAAGTTGACATTTCCATTGTTTTCCTAAGAAAACACCACAATGTTAATCATCCCTCAAGGGACTGCTTACTTTTTGGAAAAGTAAGATAACAAAAGCCCAGGCAAGAGGTACATGTATGTGTGCACGTGTTGCTGTTTAACTGTATGTGCACGTCTGGGTTTTTGTGCTGTGTCTGTGTGTCAGAATGTGTATTTACGACACTGTGCACATGGCTGTGTTTGTCTGCCAAGGTGTAATTGGCTGTGTGTGTGGCTGGGTTAACGGTCTGTGTGTGTGTACGGATGAATCTATGCAGATCTGTATGTGTGTATCTGAACATATGTACAGTGTATGTGGATATGTGCATTGTATGTCCGTGTGTATGAGCATATGTTTGTCTGCACATGTGCTGGTTGTACATACATATACAGGCACGTGCCTCATAATGATGTTACAATCAATGATGGACCACATACGTTACAGTGGTCCTGTTAGATTATAATATATTTTTACTGCACCTTTTCTGTTTAGATACACAAATACCATGGTGCTGCAGCTGCCTACAGTATTCAGAACAGTAGCATGTTGTGCAGGTCTGTAGCCTAGGAGCAATAGGCTATGACAATATAGCCTAGGTGTGTAGTAGGCTATGCCATCTAGGTTTGTGTAAGTACATTCTATAACGTTTGCATAACAATGAAACTGCCTAACAACGCGTTTCTCAGAACATATCCCTGTCCTTAAGTGATGCATGATGGTACACAGATAAACACATCTATATACGCATGAGTGGGTGCTATGTGTGTGATCACTCATGAGTTTGTGTGTGACCATGTGTCTGAACGTGGGCACACGTGTGTAGATATCTCTTTGTCCGTCTTTCCCTTTCCCTACTTGAGGATTAGCATGGCACGAGGATGCTGTGTGTGCAGAGCCATCTATAAACATGGACACAGCACCCTCCAGTGGACTTAAGTGGAAAACACTCCCAAAACAAAACAACAAAAAAGGCAGGATCTGAATCACTTCCGAATTCAGCACTGGTTTGTCACCACGAGGTTTCCAGGATGGTCCTTGAGAAAGCAGGGGAGGGTGATGCCTCTGGAGTGGCGCACCCTTAACAGAGAACCCTGGGCAGGGGTCCAGCCCGCAGGCAGCTGCCTCACGGTGTGGGGTGAAAGGGCTCATTCTCTGGTATGGGTGGAGGCAGGGTCACTGCTCTCACACGGTGGGTCAGTGGGCCGGGATGCAGGTGGCCGGCACACACTCAGACCATGGTCAGGTGAGACCTTGCTCATAGCTGCTGGCATTCTCTACTGCCCCAGTCAGGCCCCGTTCCAAGGACCGCGGAGCTTCACTTCCTTTATATACCACACCAAGTCCCCCAGGTCTGGGAAACAGGATCCCTACCCCTGAACTGCTGGGGCCATTTCTTCTTGCTGTTGTAACACAGCGCCACAAACTCAGTAGCCCAGTGGAGGTCAGAAGCCTACAGTGGATTGTCAGGGCTGGTGCCTTCTGTAGGCTTGGGGCAGATCTGTCTCCTTGCCTTTCGGGCTTCTAGAGGCCGCCTGCATTTCCTGGCCGGTGGCCCCGCATCACCCCAACCTCTGCTCCTCCTCTGTCTCTGCCTCTGCTCCCTGTCACTTTTGTGATCACATCGGATCTACGCGGATCATCCAGTGTAATCTCATCATCTCAAAATCTGCAACTGAATCCCATCTGCAGTCTCTGTTGCCATCTAAGGTGACATTCATAAGTTCTGGGGACCAGGATGTGGGTGTCTCGGGGGCCGTTATTTGGCCCACCACAGATGCCCTTCCCAGAGTCCTTCTGCACAGGTCTGTTTCCGTCAGGACTGACAGGTGCCACTTACGGAAAGTTTATTCTTTGCCTGTCATTGTGCTAAACTGTTTGTGCAGTATCTCATTGGATCCTCTGGACGTTTCTATGAGGTGAGTGCTGTCAGCATAACTCTAACTGAGGCCTAGAGAGGCTAAGTAACTTGCCCAAAGTCACACAGCTGGGGAGTGGAGAGACAGAGTTTGAACCCAAGTGTCAGACTTCAAAACCATGCTCTTCTCCATTAAAGGACATGATTACAAGGGTCAAATGCCCATTTTACAGACGAGAAAACTGAAACTTAGAGGCAGAGGATTTGATGATAATTTGACATAAACAAATGCCTTGAGAAATGTATACATATGTCCTTTAAAGGACATTGCTGCCATAGATGAACAAGCCAGTCATGGGTGATCTAGGCCATGAAGATTTTCTTTAAGTCAGGTGTATTGAGGTTTCACATACAGTAAAATTCACCCATTTGAGGTCTGCAGTTCTATGGAGCATATGCAGTCTTGTAACTACCACCACAACCAAGAAATAGCACGTTCCATCCCCCAAATGTTACCTCCATCTCTGTAATCAGCCCCTACAGTCTGGCCCTAGTTTATGTCCCTTTAGTTTTGCCTTTTCCAGAATGTCATAAATGGAAGCATAGATGGCCCTTTCCTTTCTTTCTTTTTTTATTGGGGCACTATGTTGCTATAATAAAATATTTGCATATAATATTTACATATAATACATGCTTTTTGTTATAGCATTCTTTGACACACACAGTCATGTAACCACCACCGTGATCAAGACACAGAGCTATTCTGCCCCTCAAACAATTCCCTCCTGCTGCGCCTCTGCAGTCACCCTTCTCCCATTCCTGGCAATCAGTGATCTGTTTCCTGTTCCTACAATTTTGTCTTTTCCAGAATGTTAAATAAGTGGAATACCATAGGCCAGGTGCGGTGGCTCATGCCTGTAATCCTAGCACTCTGGGAGGCCGAAGAGGGAGGATCGCTTGAGGTCAGGAGTTCAAGATCAGCCTGAGCAAGACTGAGACCCCAGTCTACTAAAAATAGAAAAAAAATTAGCCAGGCAACTAAAAATAGAAACAATTAGCTGGGCGTGGTGGTGCCCGCCTGTAGTCCCAGCTACTGGGGAGGCTGAGGCAGAAGGACCACTTGAGCCCAGGAGTTTGAGGTTGCTGTGAGCTAGGCTGATGCCACGGCACTCTGGCCCAGGCAATAGAGTGAGACTCTGTCTCAAAAATAAATAAAGAAATAAATGAATAAATAAATAGAATACTATAGTATGTAGCCCTTTAAATCTTCTCTTTTATTGCTGGCCGCTGTATTCCACAGTTTGTTTCTTCATCACCAGTTGCAAGACACTTAGGTTACTTCCCAATGTAGCAATTATGCGTTATCCTTTGTACGTGTGGCTGGATTTGCTTTGATAATATTTTGTTGAAGATTTTTGCATCTATATTCATGAAGAATTTTAGACTGTGGTTTTCTTTTTTGTGGAATGTCTTTGTCTGCTTTTGGTGTTAGGGAAATGTTGGCCTTATAAAATGATCGAGAAGTGTTTCCTCCTCTTCTATTTTCCATTAAGAGTTTGTTTAGTGAGTATTATTTCTTCCTTAAATAACTTGCTATTAACATTCACCAGTGAAGCCATAGGAGTCTGGAGTTTCCTTTGTTGGAAGCTTTTCAATTTTGGATTCAATTTGTTTGTAGATCTGAGGTTGTTGTTCTTATCTACTTCTCCTTGAGTGAAGCATTGGTAGTTTGCGTCTTCCAAAGAATTTCCCCATTTCATCTAAGTTATTAAATTTATTATTATGGAGTTGAGGAGAAGTCAGTACAGAAATAACCAAACACACGCGTGAATGACTCACCTAAGTAGACCAGAGAGAACAAAGAACAGAAATTCTGGGTTAGAAAATTATCTGAAGTTCATGAAAAGCTGTATGGTTTTTTGAAATGAGAAAGTTTATTTAAAAGTACAATTATGCACAAAGATGTAAAGCAAATGCTTAATATAAAAAAAATTGGAAACCACATAAATGTCAAAGCAAGTAAATATGGCATATTCACTTGATAGAATATATATTATTTAAACTGTGTAAAATATGCATAGCAAAATCTAGAAAGAAATACACTAAAATATTAGTAGAGTTTTTCTTTTTTGAGGTTTTGAGTGTATGGAGTCCAGTTTTTCTTCTTTTCTATATCCTCCACATTTGCTATATAATATTTTTAATGGGGAAAAAAATTGTTAGGAAAACAACACATTTACTCCCACCTCTAGTGGACACAGTTAGAGTTCCTATCAAACAGGACCTGAGACATAGGAGCCCCTCAAAAAACACAGTAATATACCAGTACCTGAGTTCGGAAGGCGGTTGCCTCTTTTCTAGAAGGTTGCAGCCTGTCCCATCTGCACACGGCCTCACCACAGCTCAGCCTCCAAAGACGCCATCCTGGCT
>CAUYRT010097280.1:0-41975 GCA_963574885.1 Lepilemur ruficaudatus
CTCCATCCATTTCCTGACTTGAAAAAATACAACCAAAATATATGCTGTTTTCAGGAAACACATCTAAACCACAAATACTCACATGAACTCAAAGTGAAAGGATGGAAAAAATATTCTATAAAAATGGCAGCAAAAAGAGAGCAGATATGGCTATACTTGCATCAGACAAAATAAAACTTTAAGTCAAAAATTTTCAAGAGAGACTAAGAAGGACACTGTATCATGATAAAATTGTTAACTCACCAGGAAGACATAACAATTATAAACACCTATATGCACCTAACATCACAGCACTCAAATACATAAAGCAAACAACGGCAGAACTGAAGGGAGAAACAGATAGCAATACTATAATAGTGAGCAACTTCAATATGCCACTTTCAATAATGGAACACTCAGAAAGAAAATTAATAAGGAAAAGATGGACTGGAATAATGCTATAAATCAAATGGACGTAAGAAACACATACAGAACATTCCACCCAACAGGAGCAGAATACACATTATTCTAAAGTGCACATGAAACTTTCTCCAGGATAGATTGCATGTTAGGTCATAAAACAAGTCTTAACAAATTTAAGAAGATTAAAATCATTTCCAGTATCTTTTCTTAATATTATTAAAATATCCATACTACTCAAAGCAATCTACAGAGTCAATGCACTAACTCCCTATCAAAATCTCAATGGCATCCTTACAGAAATAGAAAAAAAAATTCTAAAATTCATACAGAACCACAAAGAACTCTGGCCAAAACAATCTTGAGAAAGAAGAATAAAGCTAGAGGTATCAAATTCCTGATTTCAAAACATAGTACAAAGCTATAGTAATTAAAGCCGTGTATTACTTGCCTAAAAACAGACATATAGACCAATGGAACAGAATAGAGACTCTAGCAAATTAAAAAAAGCCCAGGCACATTTGGTCAACTGATCTTCAACAAGGGTGCCAAGAATGCACAATGGGGAAGAATAGTCTCTTCAACAAATGATGTAAGAAAACTGGATATCCACATGCAAAAGAATGAAATTGGAACCTTATTTTACACCATACATAAAAATCAACTCAACATGGATTAAAGGACTTAAACATAAGACCTGAAACTGTAAAACTTCCAGAAGAAAACACAGAGGAAAAACTACATTATTCCTTGGATATGACACTAAAAGCATGAGCAACAAAACAGACAAAGAGAACTATATCAATCTAAAAAGTTTTTGCACAGCAAAAGAAACAATTAACAGAATGAAACAGCAGACTATGGAATGGGTGGAAATTTTTGCAACCTGTATATCAGATAAGGGGTTAATATCCAAAATATAAAAAGAATTCCTACAACTCAGTAGCAAAAAACAACCCAATTAAAAATGGGCAAAGGACTTGAACAGATATTTCTCCAAGAAGACATACAAATGACCAACAGGTATATAAAAAGATACTCAACATCACTAAGCATCGGGGAAATACAAATCTAAGCCACAATGAGAAATTACCTCATACCTGTTAGGATGGCTATTATCAAAAACAAAAAGATAACAAATGTTGGTGAGGATGTGGAGAAATTGCAACAACATGGAGAAAATGGAATCCTTGCATGCTGTTGGTGGGAATGTAAACGGTACAGCCACTGTGGAAAACAGTGCAGGAATTTCTCAAAAAATTAAAAATTAAACTACCATATGACCCAGCAATCCCACTTCTGTGTATATATATGAAGGAAACAAAATCAGTGTCTTGAAGAAAAGATATCTGCACTCTTACATTCGTTACAGCATTATTCACAATAGAAAAGATATGGAAACAACCTAAATGTCTATCACAGATGAATCGATACAGAAAAGGTGGTGCATATATGTGTATGTGTTTGTACAAATATACATACATATACAATGTATGTGTATATATATATACATTGTATATGGTTGCCAGGGGCTGGAGGGATGGAGAATTGGGAAGTTACTAATCAATGGGTAAAATGTTTCAGTTATGCAAGATGATTAAGTTCTAGAGATCTGCTAAACAACACTGTGCCTGTAGTTAACAATAAAATAACAGCATATAATAGTCCACACACACAATGGACGATTATTATTCAGACTTTAAAAAGAAGGAGATCCTACCATATGGGACAACATGGATGAACATTTGCAGACATTATGCTAAGTGAAATAAGCCAGTCACAAAAGGACAAATACAGCATGATTCCACTTAATGTGAGGTATCTAAAATAATCAAACACATAGAAGCAGAGAGAACAATGGTGGTTGCCAAAGGCTGTAGGGAGAGGGAAATGGGAAGTTACTATCAATGGGTATAAAGTTTCAGTTATGCAAGATGAGTAAATTCTAGAGATCTGCTGAACAACACTATGCCTATAGTTAACAATATTGTATTGTACATTTAAAAATTTAAGAGGATAGATCTCATGTTAAGTGTTCTTACCACAATAAAAAAATAAATAATTTTTATCCAAAGCATACTGGAGGGGAAATATAATGTGGTAAATGTTATGATGTGGATGATGCATGGTGCTAAGGTCATATATGGAAAAAAGGAACATTTTACCTGACCTTAAAGTATTAGGAATGTTTTCCCAGAGGAAGTGATGTCCAAACAGATTCCTGAATAATGAGTATGAGTCTGCCAGGGCATAGGCAGTGAAAGGATGGAGAAGAGAGTGGGGGGGGGAGTTATGGGGACTTACTTTAAGACCCAGAGGTGAGACAGAGAATGTTCTAGTCATAGAACTACAGGAAGTTCACTTTGGATGGAGCTTAGTCTTTGGGCAAAAATAACGACAGAGCAGAATAATGAGATAAGCTGGTGCCATATTATTTAGAGCCTTATAAACCACAGGAAGGACTTGGACTTTATTATGAAGACAATGAAAATCCACTAAGGAGTTGGAAGCCAGGATATACATGTATACGTGTTTTAGAGGAATTACCACCATATGGAGACAATGAATGAGAAAGAAAAGCTGTTGCAGTAATCCAAGAAAGAAGTAATATGGGCAGTAGCAGTAAGGACAGGACCTAATTAGGTGCATTTAAGAGATACTTAGCAGGTAGAATCAATTAGCCTTTGTGATTTACTGCATGCATGAGATAAGGAAAGGCAAGAAAGAAAGAACAATAATACCTCAGTGTCTGGCCTTTTAGCCACTAGGTCGACATGCTATTTGCTGATATGGAACAGAGAAACCTGGCAAGGTAGGGTATGGGGAGTGACATGAGTTCATTTTTGGATTATTGAGGTTGAATATTGTTGAGATATTCAAATGGATATTTCCAGTAGCTAGTATGATATTCAGCTGAAGGGAAAAATCAGGGATAGAACTATATATTTTAGAATCACCCCAGAGAAAGACAGTCAATCAAGCTAGGAAGGTGGGTTCATACAAGGAGCCTGGATAGATTAAGAAAAGAAGATTAGAACCTTAGTGATGAGAGTCTAAAGAAAACTGAAAAACAGTACAGTGGTTTTCTCTTATCCCTGTGGGTGCCTCAAACCATGGGTAGTACCGAACCCTACATGTACTATCTTTTTTCCCTATACATACATACCAATGATAAAGTTTAATTTATAAACTAGGCACAGTAAGAGATTAACAACAACAACTAATAACAAAATAGAAGAATTATAACATCATGCCAGCATCACTATTCTCCCACTTTGGGGCCATGATTAAGTAAAATAAGGGTTCCTTGAACACAGCTGCAATAGCACAACAGTTGATCTGATAACTAAAACCGAGTGACGAACAAGCAGGTAGTATATACAGCATGGATACATCGGATAAAGGGATTATTCACAACCTGGGCAGGACAGTGCTAGATTTCATCATGCTACTCAGAATGACTCTCAACTTAAAATTTATGAATTATTTATTTCTGGAATTTTCCATTTAATACTTTCAGATCACAGTTGACTGCAACTAACTGAAACCATGGAAAGAGAAACTGAGTATAAGGGGGAACTACTGTAGCTTGAGAGAATAGATTAAAGAGAAGAGAGTGGATAAAGTTAGGAACCAAGGAAACAGAGCATCTCCAGAAGGCAGGAATGGTGATAAGTGCCAAGTGATGGAGATACAGGTCCGCAGAATAAAGACTGAGAAGTATCCACTGAATGGTTTGACAAAGAGGCCACAGGTGACCATGCGGATTCCGGATACATCTAAGATGATAGCAAGACTCATGGCAAAAAGCAAGACTGAGACAGGTGCTAAAAGCTTTTAGTGATTGAGAGGGAATAATCAGAAGTTGTTGCTAAATGACAGAATGGAAGTACAAGGGTTTTATAAAAGAATTGGAATGTACTTGTAAATTAACTTTTAAAGTCATGTTAAATCTGCACCGCACATTAACAATTATCTATCACAAAGAATATTTTGCTTCTATCTTTTCTTGAAAGCAATTAAAGGGCATTTTTTAACTTCACTCTGTAAAGTAAAAAGATATTCCTATGGCTCTGTTGTGCTTTCTTTGATTAGTGGTGCTGTGACATTAACAGCTGAAACAGTTTTATTGTATCTTTTTATATTTCCACTTGCAATATAATTCTTACTTCCCAAAGTAAAATTCAAGCTCATTTCCTACTAAAAGGCTATACATATAAATCTATGTGTCACACAAAGCTCACGAGGAAGTGTTAAGTGATTTTAGTAAGAATTATTTGCTGATGTGCAGGCTGCAGTAAAAACTGCCAAGTCTGGAAAGAGTTTTAAATACAGGTACTTTCTCATGCCTTACTGAAACAGCAGTATGCCATTATTCCTAAATTAATGTGGTATATGCACCTATAATATGATGACTCTAAGAATTTGGATTGTGCTAAAGAAAAATATTTAGAATTCTGCAAAGGCTTTTAGCTACCCTATATACAGAATATTATGAGAAGTAGCCTAGATTTTCAGCAGTTTTTTCAAGCTGAACATTTTCCTTTCTTAGAACAAATATTTAAAAAAATAAGTTTTAGGCAACAAATCAGAGAGAATTATATAGTTGGAAAAAAATTAAGATGTTCCCTGCCAATTACTTTTTCATTCATCACAAGTAGAACTTTAAACCATCCCCAAAAGACACCATCCATCTGCAGAAGAAATTCGTCAAACCTCTTTTGTCATGATGCTTGCTTGATGTTGTTGAAAAAGTCAAATATGCCAGATGTTCTTCCTTGGAGACTAATAAGTTCCACTTGGGTACCATACCTACAGTTAGGTTAGTCTTTTAAAGTGTAAATCAAGACCATATTGACAGACTTGAAAAGAAATAGCTGGCTAAAATTCATTGTTCTGCTTACTGTAAGGATGTTGTTAGAAATGTCACTGAGGATGTTCTCTACATTTCACGGGGTCTTCTTTATGAAAACTCACAGGAAAAATTCTCTGGTTTCAATAAGAAAGATCAGCAGTGCTTCTCCCAAATATATGCTATATAATATACCGTCTCTATGCCTGAGATTGAGTCCTCTGATTATTTATTTGCTAGTATTCTACGGGGCTGCTTTAAAGTCTCTCTACCATCAGCATGGAAGAAGATATCTGGAAGAATATGGGGCAGAAAATAAAATTGGTGCCAAAAATGAAGGACAATATAGGAAAAACTCCTACTCTTCATACATAGGGATTTTGTGGCCCTTCTGGATATGTGTGTGTGTGCCTGTGTATTTTTCTCTCTGAACATTTTCATTGCAAGAACACAGGATTTTAAATACAATGTATTAGTTATCTATTGCTGGGGAATAAATTATCACAAAATGTACTGATTTAAAATAGAAAGTATTTATTATCCCACAGTACCTGTGAGTCAAGAGTCTGAGCACAGTTTAGCTGGGTCCTCGGGCTCAGCGTCTCTCACAAGGCTACAGTCACCACGTAGGCAGAGGATGCAACCATCTCACGGCTTGATCTGGGGAGGATCTGCTTCCAAGCTCCCTCACATGGTTGAGGGCAGGCTTCAGGCTGTTGTCTGGAGACAGTTCTCCCCACATGAGCCTCTCCATAGGACTACGTACTCCCACTGTGGCGGCGTGCTTCCTCCAGAGGGAGGTCTCTGAGAGAGACAGCAGGAGAGTGCAAGCAAGACAGAGGCCAGCCTAACATCAGAAGTAGCATGCCATCACTTTGATCAAATTCTATTCATTAGAAGGGAGCCACCGGGTTCAACCTATACATAAAGGGAAAGGAATACACAAGGGCTGGTGGGGATCATTGGTACCAAGTCAGAGGCTACCCATGATGCGGTTACAGTCGTTTTCTCACATTACGGGGACTCTTCTTTACTCCTGTTGAAATCTGAGGTGAAAAAATAGGGCATGATGGGTTTGCCTTAATCAAAATGGAACTGATTATAACTTTATTCAACCATCCTCCTGGGTGCAGAAAATGCAATCAAATTGGTCAATTAGTCCTTAACTTTGGCAATTCTTTTGTCAAATAATAAGAGTGAAGCCTTTTCTGAGGCTTCACTATGAATATGGATTCCTATGACTGTATTTTTGCCTAGTAACTCATTCATACTACATATTTAGCCTGATAAAAGTTATGCCTGGAAAAGAGTTTTAATTAATATCTTAAAATAATCTTAGGATAATTAGTACTGAACTTGGCTGCAAATTAGTTACAACTGGCTAGGAATACTCAGTGTACATCAAGGTCAAGATTCTCTTCTAGAGCCTGGCCAAGGTAATCCCCTTTCCCTCCTCATCTCACTATTCTTTCCTAATGATTTTAGGAAGGGAGACCATATATTTAAATTAGCCCTGGGCATTGCAGTTTATGCCTTTTCTTGTGTGTTATTATTAACAACACTTCCTTTCACTTTCAAAACTGTCCTCATTTTGATAATAAATTACAAAGCCATCCTATTTTTAGGTAATGTTTTGTGTTGTTTTTCTTTATTTCTGCCCTGGTTTTTATCAGGATTTGTTTTAGGAGCCGTAGAGAGTGGAATACAGGGACTACCTCTTATTCTCTTCTTTTTCTGGTGGCAAAGATTCAGAGAAAAAGAAAATAGATACTGAAAGAGTTAAGTGCTCCTTGCTGACTCTTCCTAATCTCTCAGTTCTAACAGTGGTGCACATTTGACATATATTTAATAAAAGGCTCAGACCACTGAGCAGAATTTGAACAGATATATTTGGCAAGCATAAAAGATGCCTAAGGATAACCCCAAAAACAAAGGAAACAAAAGCCACAGAAAAATATGGGCAAGGCTGTTTGACTCCCTCTCGATCCTTCTGGGCAGAGGAGAACTTCCCGGGTCACCGTAAGAGTTGGCAGAGTAATCCACACAGCAAGTGGCTCCAATCCAAGCCAATTTACACAGTTCACAATTTTCCAGTCCACTGCTTTTTCTGGGCTGTGATGGGAGACATCATATAATACACAACCACATGACTTACCAGCCACTCTGACTTCATCCAACATCAGGGAAATATATGCTATGTTCAGTGCTATGCCCAGAAGCTTTCAAGATCAGGCTCGATTTAATTTTTCTTTTGCTTTTTTGTTCACTCAAATTCTTCCCTTCATGACCTCATCTTTTGCCTTCAGCAAACTCCTCTCCTAACTTCCCCAGAAGTAGGAGTTGACTTGAACACTTCTCTCTCTACCTCCAATTATATACCTCACTCACACTGTACTATTACTAGCACGGGAATGAGCCCTGTTGCCAGGGCAACCAAGAGGAGTACAAAAGTTCAGCCACAGTTGGAGCCTATATTCTATAATTGATCTAATTCTGGCTGTGTTCTTGACTATTTCAATTTTATAGATGTAAGAAGGTAAAACATTTTATAATTCCTTCAATTTATCATACATATTTTGTCCATATCTCCATAAGGTCCCACTGACCTGTACCTTTTGTACTGAATTCACTAACTTAACTCATTTATTTCTATTAACTAGGGATAATATTCAGAGAATCAAAATAGCATGAGAAGTACCAATCGCAATGGATGTATTCATCAAATCAGAAAATATATGGTACTAGCTTTAGGTAAGAACTGAACCAGAGCATAACAGTCAGTCATCCATCCGTCCAGTGTCTAACTAACCTAGATACCTTGCCTCCCTCATATGAAATGCATTTCTCCTCTGTTCAATTATTGCACGCTTAACATCTGGATTGGCCATCTGATAGCATCAACACATATAATTGGATAAGAATTAGATCTTAATGTGAAACGCATCCACATCTTTTATGTCAAACCATAGGTATGGCGATTTTTTTCAAAAATCATTCTCAATATTTCCTTTGTAGGAAGAAAGACACCGTGTGTTAAAGGATGTTAAAGGCATGGTACATAGGAAGAAGTAGGATATCAGAAAGTAGATACTTGCTTATTAATTGAGGTAGGAGTGGTCCCATGGGGTAGCATTGCTCTTGAAATGTTTCTGATTCTTCCCCTTCCAGGCACATGGTACGATTGCACTTATCACCCCCTTGTGCTTGGGTAGGGCCAAATAATTAGTTCTAATCAGAGCTGTGAGAAGAAGTGATGTATGTCACTTCCAGGCAAAAGAATGTTCAATTATTGCTTTGAGTCTTCCTGAGAGCTACCAGCAACCTTCCACATGACAGCTGCTATTTCAGCCTTGATCCCAGAGGGAGAGTGACTAGAAACAGAGCCCTCTAGCTAACTCAGAATGAAAATGTAGTGAGAGCAAGAAATAAACTTTGTTGTTTTAAGTCACCAAAATTTTTGGATTTGTTACTGAGGCATAATCTAACCTATCCTCACTGATACATCTTAGTTTTAAGATCTTATCATTGAGATCTCTTGTTCAGGATCCTAATTCTGAGATACCTACTTCAATGGTTCTTAACACGGAGTCCATAAATTCTCTCATATTGTATACAAAATTTGGGAGGCTGGAGGGCAGAGGGTGCACAGTGTTCATTAAATTTTGCAAAACTCCTGACTTTAGGTCCACCTTATATTGCTAATTTCTAAGTAATCCATGAGTTCAGTCTATAACTACAACAACCTTGACTTGGATCTCCTAGTCCTAAATTCTTACTTTGTCTTTGTAACTCAATATCACTCATTGTCTCACTATGACAAAATGTGGCCATGACCTACTTCCTGAACCAGTTTTGGATACTTGTTTCATCTCCAAGAGATCTGTCTTTAAATTGTAACTGCTGATTGGTGCCCAGTGTAGGTGCTCAGAAACTGTGTTTTTAATCAGTGAGGCTGAAATCAGAGAGAGAAACAGAATCAATGGGTCTGGCTCTGTATGAAACCTTGTTCCTAAGATACATAGGAGAAATGGCTACTATAAATTTTAATTAAGAATCCTCCCAAAGCCTGAAGGGTCTAGATATTAAGTGAAGTCTCTGGAAGCAATTCACCAAATGGGCGCACAAATCTAGTTTCTCTACTAATGTACATCATTAAATTTTCATAAACTTATCCTAAACTGACTCTCCTTTAGATGATGTAGTAAAGTGATAATCAAGGCCATTCTTGCCTTTTAAAATCATTTAAGGAGCTGAAATTTCCTAGGAGCTCATCTCTTTTCTGTTAAGCTTTATATTTACTTGACATAATCTCAACAGAAATAGCACATCTGTTGCTCCTTTAACTTGTTCTATGAAATCCTGTTCACTTCTCAGTTCTATGAACTGTACATTCACATATTCCATTAAGATGCCTCGGTAAGGTTCAGAACCTATCTCTGTGTTATTACTCACAACTTTTTCATCATCAATGATTTATTTGAGTTACTTAAGCTTTAAGTTTGTACATCAAATTCTGTAATAAAAGTAAATGCTTCAATTAATAAATAGATGTTATTCCCTAACAATGGATATTATATATGTATATATACATAGGTATAAGAGTGTTTTGAATGGTACACTATTACATAATATATATTTATAACATGTTAAAAATAACAGAATATGCCTATATTGACCATATATGAACCATATTGAAGCAATCACATCCACTAATTTTTTTGCTAAAAGAATATAAGCATTTGATACGTGATGTGTATATTCTTTCCTGTTACTATATAGGATGCCGAACAATTTATGCTTTGCAACACACTTAGGAACTATCCTCCTAATCTTTTAAAACATATATTTTAAGGAGAGAATTAAATTATGTAGGCTACAAAATATACATTAAAATCCAATATTCCCTTTTCTTTCTTCATATTTTGTTTTTATTTTGCATATCTTTTATCATAAAAGATGCTGTTTTTTTTAATTAGGTAAGAGTATGCATTTAATATGTTACTTAAATCAGGATCAGCGTTTTGGTGCCCCACTCCTTTTGTGATTATTGCCCATTGTAACCACCAATGCCTGAGCTCAAGTGATCCTCCTGCCTAAGCCTCCCAAGTATTAATAGCTAGGATTACAGGGGTGAGCCACCAGGCCTGGCTAATTTTATTGATGTTTTTTTAAAGATGGAGTCTTAGTATGTTGCCCAGGCTGATCTCAAACTCCTGGGCTCAAGCAATGCTCCTACCTCGGCCTCCCAATTACCTGGGATCATAGGCATGAGTCACCATGCCGAGTTCATGAGTGTCCCATTTCTAAAGAACTTTAGTGAGAACTTTAATAATGCACATATAATGCTCTTCCAAGTCCTATAATTCCATGTCTTCTGACACTAACTTAATTAATTATGTTATACACATGAGAAGAGTGTCACGGTGGCCTAACGGCAGCCTGAAGAAACTGAAATAAAGAGAAGTTAACCAACTCAAACGTGATTCTCCCTTTAAGGAAGGCACAGGCGGCTCACTTCAGCCCACCAGGAAAAAGCCATTATCCTCCTGACCTGGTGCCAAAAGGGTAAAAGAGGTTGTAGACATTCTTAACTCAGCAGCAAGGATAGTGTATACAAGTGATATTACCTTAACAGGGAAATATTTGAATAATGAAATGTTTTATTAATGGAATATTCTTTACCATTTTTCATCAATCTCTCAAGAATAACTATGGGGTTTTTAGATAAAAAAATGGGATAACTTGTCACAGAAATGTCACTTTCTTAGATAGTGGTGGGCCATCTCTTATTAATTTATTAAATAAACTATATAACTTTTGGTAAACCTTATATACATCATATACATCAACTTCCCATGTCTGGAAGGTAATTATTTCCTGTGTGTTCACCACTGGAAAGAAGGAATTGAAATGGAACTTAGAGATACTCATTATCATGGGGGGCCTAGATGATAAACACAAACACAGATGCATACACACAAGGCACGCACAAACATGGACCACTATGTCACTAATTCCCATATCATTCATAATTCCATCAAATTTTCCCTCTTTTTAAAAAGGTCAAAATTAGCAAATAATTTTTCCTAATTTTAGTAACTTATGTGCTTCATTTCCTCTTCCAAACTCTAATCAAATATTATATTAGATTTTTGTATTTACTTTTCACTGATGAAAATAAATTAAGAAACTGCTGATGTATATTCATAAAGATGTGTTCTGAAACCATTCAAGCCAGCTGCCATATATTTCATGTACTAATTGCACTCCATAAGTATATTGAAGATTAGATGTTTATATGCTTTAGCATAGGCAATTCATGTTTATTGAAAACCTACTGGCCGGGCGCTATGACTCATGCCTGTAATCCTAGCACTCTGGGAGACCGAGGCAGGCGGATCGCTCAAGGTCAGGAGTTCAAAATGAGCCTGAGCAAGAGCGAGACCCCGTCTCTACTAAAAACAGAAATAAATTAATTGGCCAACTAAAAATACATAGAAAAAAAAATTAGTCAGGCATGGAGGCGCATGCCTGTGGTCTCAGCTACTCGGGAGGCTGAGGCAGGAGGATCACCTGAGCCCAGGAGTTTGAGGTTGCTGTGAGCTAGGCTGACACCATGGCACTCTAGCCTGGGCAACAGAATGATATTCTGTCTCAAAAATAAATAAATAAATAAAATAAAAAAATAATAAAAATAGAAAACCTACTGATGCCAGGTATTCATTTGGGCATTTTGCATGAAATTAATAATTATTATAATTGCATGATAATAATATAATATTATTGCCACAAATTAGATCATTGTATTATATTGGCCAAAGTTATTATTATAGCAATTAATAGTTATTAAAAGCAAAAGTATTACCGGGCCCAATGTCAGTGAAAAATGAAAACAAAAAATGTATAAAAGCAAAAGTACTTGAGAAACTAAAATATATATTTTCTGTTATTATAGCAGCTACTAACATTTATCAGGAGTTCATTATATGGTGGCCATCACATTAATTGGTTTGCATTCATTGTCTTCTTTGATTGTCACAACAACCCTAAAGTGAGCACCAATAGCCCCATTTTACACTTGAGGAAATTGAAGCTCAGAAAGTGAAGTTTACCCAGGGTCATGTGGCTAAAGTATGTCAGGACAGAAGTCCATGTCTTTCTACTACACCACACTGCCTGCCATACAAAACGAAGCTAAAGGCAATCAAGGTTTATAGCAACCTTAAGTTTACTTTGTTTCCCCACTTTAGAAGCATGCATTTCCCCAGATTAGTGATGATGATGTCAAGAATAGCGATACTAATAACAACCTTATAACAACTCATTTCTAGAAAATGAGGAAACCGTCTTAACTGCTCTGCATTATTTTTGCCAATATGTAGCTAAGATGGAGCCAACATCCAGGTATTCTGATTCATGGGTCAGGATTTCTCCCCTTTTTAACAAGCTGATAAAATATTTAATGAGATATCTGGAGTAAGCAACTATGAACAATGATCATAGTACACCTCTTAAATGAGTTAAATCAATGTTGATTCTGGACAGATAATAATGCACTCCCACAAAATAAAAAGGATGCAACATTGATTATGTTTTTCATTAATATTTTAAAACTTCATCAATTCAGACAGCACTAACTGAACTTGTGATAAATTGGATATGCTGTGTTATTTTACCTTTGTACTATCAAAACCAAGTAATGTGAAACCAATAATATTAAAAGCCGCTTTGTGCCATATTGCTGCTTCCTCTGGCTAAATAAATCTCAGTCTTATTCTCTCTCTCTCTCTCTCTCTCTCTCTCTCTCTCTCTCTCTCTCTCTCTCTCTCCCTCTCTCCTCCTCCTTCCTTCTTTCTCCCGCCCTCCCTCTCTGACGCCCCACTGGGCCAACCCTCTTGACCACTCAGCCATTCATTTCCAGCTTTTCTTCTCACCAGCCCATTCTGGGCAACAAGATCTGCCCCTTACTCCCAGCCTTAGTAATTAATTGTGCTATTATTGTGAATTAATAGTACAAGAAGTCAATGTTTAGCCTAATTAAGAGTGAAGCCAACAAATTATCTAAAGCACCACTCCAGCAGAATTTGCATCCAGCCTTGTATGAGCAGCCAATCAAGCTTCTCAGCTATTGACTCAAGTACTTCTGGGCTTCATTAAAACTTACAGCTCAGCTCTCTTGGTACTCCAGCTCCTAAACCCTGCCTCAGTCCTCCATCCCTTAACCATCCCTAAATGCAGTGCTTTGAATTGATAGCTTTGTACTTTAGTTGTTTTGTGAGTTTAGGTCGTTTATAGTTTAACATTATTAAAGACTATTTAATTTTTTTCTTACCATTTCCCAAAATCAGGTTAGCACTTTTAAAAACAAAGACAAATACACAAAACATTCCTTCCTTAGAAAGAAGTTACCAGTGTAAACAATGGCCACAGGGCAACCAATTTTCTACTTGAAGAGCAAGAACAAGTGAAAATCACAGTTCTTGACAGTAAAAACATGGACCTGGGCTCCTAATTCTAGATGAGTGGTGACTAGAAACAGAAGAAAAAGTTTGTGTAAGGAATCTGAAATCATTACTGAAGATGTTGAAATAGTGAACTTGGCAAAAAATGTTTGGAAAAAAACTACTGCCTGGAGTGAAAGCTTGCCTTGAATTTTTCCCATTAAAGAGTAATTCAGCCTTGGGAAAAATAATATGCTGAAACCTACACCTCTGACAATAGAAACTGAAGCTATAAATCAGAGATTCTTTTCTGATGCAATGTGTGGACACACTCATGGACCAGAGCATTGGTCATTCTTTAAAAAAATGAGGATAAACATACGAGTTCCAGGGGCTAAGGCTTAAATCAGCTGTGTGCATGGACTTTCGATCTTCAACAATTTCACCCAGCATTCCAAATCTATACTAGTCTCCCACTCGTTTATGTTTCCTATTAATCCTTGCTGGTTTCTGCTGCTCCCTTAATACATAGAAACCATGCATTTTAGATTTTAGGAGAGTGTCCATTTCAAATATTCTGTCCTGCCACCTCTCTTGGTCCAATCGCCATACTTACTAAGGGTACTCAGTGCACTCTGAGGAGTTCTCCATAAGATTTCTCACTAAATTCATCAGACAGGAAACAGAACAGACAGAGTCTATTCCTTTTCCATTATCCCCACCACCTAATTCACGCCTTCATTCTGTTCAGGTCCTAAATATGAACACTAATACTTATTTTCAAAATTGCCTGTATCACTTTGTCTTATTTCTCAGTTTCTCTCTGCAATACTTAACAAATAGATACATTAACTAAAATTTATAATAATTCTCTAGAAAAGGCCTTGTATCAGGAAAAAATTGATTAACACTTTTCTAACGTCAGCTTTTTCATATCCTGCCCTAAATAGGGCACTCTTTGGAAACATTCCAGTTCGCAGAGGAATTTTTATCAGTGAGTCAAATGTCTAACATCCCCAGGTGCTAAACACAATACTTACCATAGTAACGCTGGAATAAGT
The DNA here is from genome assembly GCA_963574885.1 of Lepilemur ruficaudatus. Lineage (NCBI taxonomy): Eukaryota > Metazoa > Chordata > Mammalia > Primates > Lepilemuridae > Lepilemur > Lepilemur ruficaudatus. The sequence continues at coordinate 14,754 of CAUYRT010097280.1, forward strand.
CTACAAACATATAGATGTATATGTATGCATATAAGTGTTTACATATAACGTTATTCAAACCTGTTTTGGAACACAAAGTGTACTTTTTAAAGGGGCCAAGCACATTACAAAAAAATACGTGCTTTATTATAGAGTTCACTATGCGGATTTCTTCAAAAACCCATTAGCAACAAGGCAAGCAAATATTTCAACATTAAGTTTCAGAAATTCAGAAGGGGGAAGATTTCCTTCTTTTCTGAGGAGAAAACCCATTGATTCACTGAGACAATCAGTGCTGAAAACATGCCCTTTGCTGCCATCAAGTGGCTCTTTTTGGAACATTCTTACGAACCTCAACCCTGATGTGCTAGCTTTGCTTCCCCACCACTTCATTCCTCGTACATTATACATGGATCACCCTTTGGGGAGCAGGAATATTTGAAAAGCCCAAGCAAGCCTTTCCTAAATTAGGACTTTCTACTACGGATGCTATAAAAATTACATTACTAAGAAATTCTTCAGAAAGACAACTTCAAAAAGTGTTTGAAGTGTCCAAAAGCTAAAAATCCTTCCCAGTCCTATGTGACCTGCTCGGTTTCCAGTTAGTCAGTAAAGACCTGGACTTTGGAGCACACCTCTCTCATTAACACCATACAAAGAATTTCTACATAGACTGGCTTTAAGACATTAGTTGAACACAGAGGAAATCAGAACATTTATTCAGAATAATTTTAAATCAAGTCAAATCCCATTACTGTGGGGGAAAATGGTTTCGTGTTTCCTTTCTACCAGTGTCTCATTTTCTTGAGACATTCCTGTGTGTAAATAGCTCAGCATATTTTATAGTTACTGCAAAAGTTCAACTGATTACTACATAAACCCCATTGTAATTTAGTAAATTCCTCTTCCTCTTTTTTAATTTTGAGTATCTTGTCTTTTTTTCCCTCCAAGAGATGGTTAACTAAACTGGTAGTATAATTGAAGGAAAAAGGGAAATTTCTACTTTAAAAACAAAACAAAGACAAAACGCTGTGGCAGCAGACCCTTCATATTCTGAGAAGGTGGCAACTCAGACGCTTGGGTTCTCTTGACTGGAAAATGCATTCATGTGATTTTTGTTATGAAAAGAAAAGCCTCAGATAAATCAAAGTGGGCAGAAGTTGAGGCAAAAGAGAACTAAATTGCTCTAAATAATAAAACAGAGGAATTCTGCTCGTTATTGGTGGGGGCTCTAGAGAGAAAAACCTGACACTGGGAGAAAAGAATAGCCAGGGACGTTTTAGGGGGTTCCAAAATCCAAAGGAAACTGTATATTAAAATGACAAAACTGCGCCTGTGGTTATGACATGAATTCCCTGGTAGAATTTCCCCACCAGGGTCCAGGTTCTGTGCTAGTGATCATGTGCTCTCTAGTCTACCCTTCTTCCTCTGCAGCCCTTGGCTGGACCACCTAATGTGGGGACTTCTATTTCAATCTCTCACTTAATACGACCCCAAATCCTTGTGTCTGGTCTCTACTTGAAAGTTAAAACTCAAGTCCCTAAGTTACTGCCTCTGAGCATCATGAGCTCATAGTCTTATTGCCCTGGTTTTTAGATCCTTCTTTATTTTTGTCTTCTAGGATTTTTCCTGACCTTTGTGTAAGCTCAGCTATGCTCTTCAAAAGAGTTTATTAAGCTGTATTATATTTTCCAGAAGTTCTAAGGATTTTGTAGTAAGAGAGGCTTCAAGTTTCTTAGTCTGCCACCTACTAGAAAAAGAAGTTGCTCATAAAATGGCTGGATGTGAAACTCCGCCCAGGATCAGCACCTTGGCTGAAGCAGTACCCTTACCTACAACCTCCAACATTTATGAAAAGATGAATTTAGTTTCATCTTGGTGAATTAAAGAATAAAATAAGTTACCATAAGCAGGATTTTGTGGTAAAAAGCACAGAGGGGCAGAAAGAGAGTCAAAGTGGGAGGAGATATGGATTATTCGAGCTTTAGTCCCTTTTAGCTCAACCAGCTAACTTCCCTCTTTCCCTCTCCTTCTGACTGCCTCTCAGCGTGGCTCCCCAGAGATGTCTAAAACCACAACGGTTAGTGCACACTCAGGGAATTCACTGTAACGACCGAACGGGAGCCAGGCAACTTGACTCTTTACCAAGTCAGTTACGGCTAAAAACTCTTGAGGTTCTCATGCAGATAAACCTAGGGATTCTGTTCTCTGTAAAAAGGGATTAGGGGACCCCAGTTTAGCCTAAATTTACACTCATTCCTAAAATTGGCTCGTACACACAAACACACACACACACAAACACACACACACACACACACATACACATACACACAAACACACAAACAGACCAGTCTGGGGAAACTCTTTTCTTCCTCTCTGAAACCCTGCAGCCACCCAATACTCAATTTAGTCCTAAACTCTTCCAGTTTGAAAAGGAGTCCTAATACATGGATAAAATACTTGCATCATAGGAAGTTCTAGAAACCCTTTTGGGAATGGCTCTAGGCCAATATTGCTAGAGAGATCCATAAACAAGCACACATTGAAATCCCCAATGCAAGTCAGATTCAGTGTAAAGAGCCCTGAATTCCCTCCTGCCACCAGCAGTCCTCTGACATAAAACCAGCCAACTGTGATGTCTGTCTGCTCACACCCCGTGGCTCCATCATTCCCTGCCCTGCAGAGGATGAAGCAATGTCTCAGATAACACAGTGTCTCTGAGAGGACACCAAATGTTCTCTCAGTCATATCCATTTGCTCTAAGAACTGATTTTCCTTCAAGCTGACATTCCTACTTCAAAGTGTTCACTAGCTCAAATGATGTGTTTCATAAAAGTTAGTTACATGTCTTTTACAAATGGTGATTTAATTTTTTTTATCTGTAGAACTAAAGCATTTGTCCCTTGCTTTGGATTTTTTTTTTAATGTAGCACATTTAAGACATCCTCTCAGTAAAAGATCCCTTTTCAACAAAGATGAGCAATATTGGTGAAGACTTCAACAGTTATGTAAGAAACTGTGATACTGTATTTAGCCTGAGAATAAAAGAGAACCACTTTTAATTTCAGTTAAGATACACCTAAATTCTACACTAACAATTCTCTTATTTCCTGTGCATACCTCCTCTTTCTTTAAATTTTCAAATTCAGCTTGAGTGATAAAATACAGAGAATAGCTAATAGGCATACGAAGAATGATTAACAGTGTCAACCACCTGTCAGATCTGGCTGTATTACTAAAATTCACTTCTTTATAGTTCATCTCCTCTATTAATGTTTAAAATGGAGATTTAATTATAATATAACATGAAACAAGTGGCAAAACCTCTCTAGACCTCAGTTTCTTGATCTGTAAAATGGAGATAATAAAATACCTATTGCATAGGATCATTGTGAGGTTTAATTGAGACGATTTCTGTCTGTTACTAAATGTTCAATAACTGTTAGCTCTCCTTTTATTATTAGCGATTGAGTGCTTTACAGTGTGCAAGGAATTATTTATTACTGCATTTAATTTACTGCCTTCAAATCTGCTTCCTTCCTCAGGATAAGCATTTCTGGTTAGCGCAGACCTCATTAGCTCTATATAAAAAAACAGAATTAGATAAAAGTCAGCTTCTGAGCAAAATATATATTTTATATACTACATAACTCATTATTTCCAGCAACAACTTAAAAAGTGCAATTTTTACATAAGTCCCTTCTTCTGGTCCCAGTGCTTCCAGTACACAAAACTTCACAGAGAGTCCTTTTGTGGTGTTGGGTAATTCAAATTATTACCCATTCTGCTACCACAGGCACTGCTCCAGGGCTGAGGCACATGCTGACTAGCCACAGTTTATATCTGTGACTACATCACTTCGAAATAAATAAAGCCATCATTCTAAGTCCAAAAAATAATTACAAAGTATTTTAATAACTTTATGAAGCCTGAACACACAAAATCACACCCTTGAATTTACCACTTGCTACTATGTACTAAAGTATAAATCTTGTGAATTATCTTTTTCCCTCTACCATGTATCTCCCTTAATGGCAGGGGAAAAAAACAATAAAATTTTAAATGAGCTTCCATTTCAGTATTGAACAGTGGTGGCCAAAATCTATACATAACATTAAAACCACTGCACATTGTAGAACTAGATGACAATCTTACTTAGCCTACATTTAGAAGAAAAGGGTATCACTTAGCTCTCTGACCTACTGGGGAGAATAGATCAAAACCTTCCTTGGTAACTATTTCAGTGTACAACAAATATTTAAGGTGGTTTATTATTGTCACTAATCTAATTCTCAATGCTGTAGACTAAGCCAATTTCCTTATATTCTACCCTTAAAACTTACTGAGAGCAAACCAAGAGGAGATTATACTGAAAGACCAATCCTTGTGTTTCATTATATAATGAAAGAACTGGAGAAAGTTAGAAAAAAATCTGCAGTCCACTTGATAGCACATCTTCACGCCATGTTGATATGATAAGTATGGATCACAACCTTTGATTTAGCAGAGGGTGGCCCACTTTTAAAACCCATTTATAACAAAGATCTCTCTGTTGGGACTGTCAAGAGAGCAAAATAAATGCCACCAGTATCAAACACTTTTATTTAACCAGGCACTGTAAAGCAATGGAATCACAAACCTAGAGACCTTCATCTTAGCCCCACTCTATTAATCATGTGAATATAACAAATCAATAAACTTTCCTCGTTCTCTGTCACTATAATGAAATTAATACCTGCCTCCAACTACCCCATGGAAAAGATCTAAAGAATAAGGAAGAAATCTACATAGATGTTATACATGCTTTTTGGAAAAAAGATTCTAATGTCTTAAGTAAGAAAAATGCACAAATTATCCCTATTTAGGTTAGAATATTTGTAAAGGAGGTTTAGACTACTACAAACTAAAAAATCCTTGAATTCTTACGAGTTTCAAACATAACACTCACCACAGTAGAAAGTGGAAAGATAACCTACCCCATGTTCCCATCCATTAGAAGAACTGTGTTGTATATGTGAGAAAATATGAAGAGAAAGAGAATTGTGCTGAAGAACATTGTCATCCACGATCCATGATCCTCTCGGAACATTTTTAATCGGAGCAACTGACCTGAAATACAAATATTACTCAAAATCAGTGTACATTGTAACTCAAAATGCAAACATCTTTGCTTCATTTCAGTGAATCTCTTTTATTTCACGTGTTTCAAAGTCTTTGCCATAGGACTGGCTTATGGGTAAAACCACTATATAATGTCCTTTTTGCTATTTTGCAAATAAATGATCATGAATGAAGCCCAAGACAACCCTCACGTCACATTTCATCCTAGAATAAATAGTACTAATGTGAGAATCTAGTGTAGAGATAGTTCATTATGCTGGCATGAAAACAGATGAATTAGAGCATTACTATTTTTTATTTCACAAATATGTTCTTGGTTCATACTGAAAGTACTTAAGGCAAACAGTAAAGAAGTTGCATAAGTTCTATATCATTTGCTTTTGCTTTCATAGATCTGTTCCCAATACCAGCCAGATGATAAAATCAAGGCCAACCTCACTTATAAGAAGATCCAATTGTTTAAAGTACCTGAAAACTTGAAAGTGAAAAATAAATTCTCAGTCATAAGACACAGAAGGCTTAGCCTCACTCTTAGCTAACATAGTGTCCATACCCCTGCACAAGTATAATACATGCACAGGTGCACACGAGAGACGGTCCAGTATGTGTGGGTGGTATTATGCTGGGTGTGGCTTCTGGCAAAATATAATTTCCACCCTGATGCCTAAAATTCCATTTACAAAAACAAATGCTAAAATTAGAGAGAATAATAAAATGCAAATACATCAAGGAGGAAAAATATATAAAGATCAACTGTTAAGTAAAAATTACTAATATCAGAATTAGTCCAGAGAAATGTTGTGATTTATGGTAAAGAAGAGAAATGAGGGCACCAGTACCCTGAAAGGTGAGGAATTTGAAAAACTATAAAAGTAAGGAAAAAGTGAACATAGGTCACCTTGGCTGCTCCCAAGATAAATTTTGTCTATTATACTTATCTCCATTGCTGAGAAAGTATTAATATATCTAAATAATGATAAGGGAGATGATATACATATAGGAACTGCAATTAAAATAAGGTAGACCTGGAAACTTACAATAGAATTTCCTATGAGAAAATATTCTCTTTTTTAATGATATGCCAAAGTTATGAAATATATATATTTCTACCTGGAAATTCTCTAAGGACAGACAGTATCTCTCATATAGCTTACTGAGCATACAAAGGAATAATCTTTTAAGATTTAAATACTAAACTTTCCCTCATATCTCACATTCATTAAAATAGCACTTTATTTTTTTTAACAGACTTCAAATGTAATTATGCAAAATAATTCTTCATGGCCTGCAAACTTCACTTTGACCCTGACCACACAGATTACCCTAACGCCTGTACCTGGTAATTCTGACCTCTCTCTTCAAGTGCTTCTTTTTTTTATAATTTTTTTATTTTTAATTATTATGAGTATATAATGGCTATATATCTTTATAGCACTTCAGGTTTTATTTGGAAACCAAGCTAAAAGAAAAACTACCCTAGCTCAAATTTTAGATGGAACAAAAAAGAGAGATTTAGTTCCATCATCTGGTTTTCTTGGCCTCTACAAGAAAAGCAAAGGGCAAATCTGAAAGTGAGGGGGGATGCGACTATCAAACTAAAAGAAGAATGTGGAAAACCCTATACTGAGACAATTGATACTAGCACTATAAATTATAAGATTATAGAACTTGTTGATTAACTGAATAAATAATAAGGGAAATCCAGAGATTTTTAGGCCTCCACACAGCACATCAACAGGAATATTATAAATAGATATTAAGCACAGAATGCTTGAGAGTAAAAACACATGCCATAAATATCTGAAAGTAAACTGTAAAGAATGTGTATTCATTCATTGAACAAACATTTAATGTGTGCCTATTACATGCCAGACATGGTTGTAGGTGCTGGAGATTCAGCTGTGAGCAAGGCAGAGAGTGCTCAAAGTCATTCATCATTGGAGTGTTTAATGGAAATGTGACCTTGGTTTAGACTCATGGACTCTCTTTGTTCCAGAGTCCCTCTGCTGCAGGTCCTTTCAGCTTCAAACCAAGACCTATTTATTTAATTCAATAGCTGATCTTGAAGAACTTCAAAGACCAGCAATTAGAGTACCTTTAAGATTTAAATGTGAATTTCTTTAACATATGCATATGTCAAAAAATTCACTAAGAGATGTACTTTAAAAATCAAATAATAATGCTGGTGATTTAATAGTGCTTTGCAAATAAAATATTGTGTATTAACTGTACAGGGGCTAAAATAACACAAAGTTAGTAAAAAGAAATGTGACAGTACCATTTATGCTGTCATTGCCAGGCTCATTGTCTGGCACTAATTTCAGCCATTAGAGCTATTAAAAACAAAATGGCAGGTTAACACGGCTTGAAATTCACTGGAAGAGCACAATAAAAGTGCTGCAATATATTAAGTCCCGAACTGGTGTCACCCAAGTGTTGAGTCAAATCGCATTATAAAAATTTCGCATAAGCTATTTCAATGAGTGACACTCAAATGCTAAAAACATGTGCACATAGACTGCCATGAGTTCACTGTTCTCATGAATGACTTTTTCACACAGGCTAATCTAACCAAGAACCTTGGAGCTACTGAGGATGTCATATGAAAATATACTGTCTGTCCTATAAGGTGACCATGTGTGTGATTTGATTTGTCTGGGACAGCAGTGGTTTATAATTGTTGTCCTAGAATAATTAATAATAGTGACCTCTTCCTTTCTTAAGTGTACCAGTTTAAAAAATAAATTATATGCTATCTTTACTATAAGTCACAGAATTCCCAGAATTTTATAACACTTTCCTTTAGAGGAGTTTCAGGAGAAACCAACAGAAAACAATTCTTATAGATCAACAGAAGTTAAAAAAAAAAATCACACAGAGGGGTATACATTTCTGACATAGCCAAAAATAATTTTTATTTTAATCATAGACATATTTGTAAATTTGAGGGTATATTTATGTTATTAATAAAATCCATCTGGACTTTACAGGCCATCACCTTCGATATGGTCAAGGTGATTGGAAAATATAGCTTAGAACAATCAGAAGCATTAAGGTGGTCCCTACATATGTGATGGAGGTGAAGGTTAGAGGGCACAGGGATTGATGATTATGAATGTTGGCTAAAGTCAAATGTCCCAGAACTTCAGAATTTTTCCTGAAAATACAATAGGTTTAGCACCACTAAGATGTCATAAAATTCAAATAAGATTAATGATTTAAAAGCATATTAGAAAACAGACCAGGCGCAGTGGCTCATGACTGTAATCCCAGCACTTTGGGAGGCCAATGAGGGAGGATCACTTGGGGCCAAGAATTCAACACCAGCCTGAGCAACACAGTGAGACCCCGTGTCTACAAAAAATAGAAAAATTAGCCAGGCGTGATGGCACACACCTGTAGTCCTAACCACTTAGAAGGCTGAGGCAGGGGGATCGCTTGAGCCCAGGAGTTTGAGGTTGCAGTGAGCTACAATGATACCACTGCACTATAGCCCAGGCAACAAAACAAGACCCTGTCTCAAAAAAATCCCAAAAAACTATAGATAGATTGATATACATACATACATATATACATATACATACATGAAGCCCATATTGGAAAATAGAGGTAGAGGTAGACAAGTATAAGAGGGAGAATTATGGACAAACTACTTGGTTTCTTGGCTTTTTTTTGCTGCTGTGTTCTCATGAGTAAAAGAATAAAAAAGAAACATTACCTTTCTACCTGCCAGACTTTTTTTTAACCACTAGTTCTAGGTCCCTTTTCTTCACGAGTGATTTCACAAGAAGGCCTGAGCAAATAAATAAACTAAAGCATTTCAGAGGAGAAGGAATATACGTGTGTGCTTCCAGGTAACAGATGGGGGTAGCCCTATGCCTAGAAAGCTCTTAAAGCAGATCAGACAGTGCAAGCGCTTCCAGTTTCATAAAGGATATAAGGATTTATATGTCTCCAAGGTGACAGAGCTTCATTTGAGGGTGATTACATGGATGCTGGTGAAGGCCAAGGTATCCAGGGTCATGGCTGTGGAAGTCTAGGTTGTCAGACTGAGCTAGCCCCAAGGGAATGGGGCCAGCAGGGCAGCCATCCACCCCCATGAGGAGCACAATGACCTGAGCAGATCCCAGCCACCTTAGACAGAATCACAGAGCCAAGGAAGTGGTGGAAGACCACTACCCAAGCAGCATGAGGAGAAGGGATGGAGAGGTAATTACATGCTGAGGGATTTATTTTCAGGATCCAGATAAGCCCTAAGACTTCTGCAATACTTTAGTGATAGAAAAGGTGATCTGAAATATTAATATTGTACTCTCTTCTTAACTTGGTAAGCAGGAGCTCAGAGTAAGATTAGTTTAGAGAAAAAGGTGTGGCATTACACACAAGACCTTGACCAGGAAATGTAAGAGGTCAAATAAAGGGTACTTTCCTCAAGGAGATTCCAAACCAAAATTAACACCATTATCCATTAAGTCTTCTGCTCCAAAAGCTCCTATATATGATTTGACCATCCATATACATAAGAAACAAATGGAATCTCCAGTTATTTAAAACAATATATTTACTTTGTTGGAATCAAAATATAGTCAATGTCAGCATAGCAGGCATTCCACATACCAGTAAGAATATTCTCCATTCCAAAAAATAAAAACAAAAATATCTAAGACAAGCTTAATCATAAGGAATCTTTCTTTATTGGCTTCCTTCTCATATTTTCTATCTTTTTTCTAGTATTTGTTCTGTAAACCAAACATAATTAATTGTATACATCCAATAAATGTATACAATAAATGTTCAGAAAATAAAGTAGATGTAGTTTAACTAAAGGAACAGAATGACTTCAAGCAAGGCTTGATCCAGCACTCAAACAATATTATGGAGGTTTGATTTATATCTATTTCGAAGCTTCCATGTCCTCCGACGGGGGTCTCAGCTGGCTCCCTCTACTTTCTTCCCCAGCACACACATAAACACCCTTAATTGTCCCAGGATGACTGTAGCAATCCTGAAGAATGTTTCTCCATTTTTGTTCATGGAGGAAAAGATAATGCTTTGCCCTAGCATTTCTACAGGTGTCATGAGATTCATTCTATTTGGGTTTATTTGGGTCCTGAACCAATCACCACAGCCACAGTTATAAAAAGCAGTGATTAGCTAAGCCTATGTCACATGCTGCACTCCCAGAGCCAGTTGCAATTAGTTCCCTGGCACCACGTTGATCCCCAAAGGCAAGTTAAATTTGGCATGGTGCTGAAGAGGGCAGAGCCATAGACGAAAGGGCCCTGGGTCTTTGCATCACTGCTTGGAAGAAAGGTGCCTGCCATGTTTTGGGCTTTATGTAAGTGAGAAATTCAATTGGTCTGCAGTCATTATATTTTGGAGATTTTTATTACTGCAACTACCATTATCGTACCAGATAAAAGATGATTGATAGAACAAAGGGGCAGAGAAGGCAAGAAAGAATAGAGTTTAAATGGTCCACATGAAGTCTTTATTTGCTTTATCTTTTTTTATATCCTTGGTTAGCAGCAGAGTATGTAATAAAATATTTTCATTGAATGAAATACTGATGGCCAGATTCTAGAAGGAAAATTAAGACCTGCCCTCAAGTCCTTCGAAAGAAAAATTCTATAAGTAAAATATGGAGAAAACACACCTTTCTGGCAGTGATGCACTGTCATTATTCAGACTGCTCAACCTCAGAAGACCTCAGGCCCAACACTTTGTATAATTTATTGTCTGCTGTGTGTGTACTACACCTGCCTATAAACTGCAGCACAGCAGGGACCACATTTGTCTTCTTTACCATGGTGCCCCCATGGCATGGGACCTAGCACATAGCATGTCTTAAATATTTGTCCAATGGATAAAAAATGAAGGGATACAAAAACAAAGAAACAAATAATATTCCACTGCATGGAATTCTATCTTTCTAGAGCTGGCTCCTATTATACCTGCCCTCTGAGCCACCTCTTGTATTTCCTCCTATTTAGCATGAAATTCCTATTTCCTTATCAGACTTTTCTTTTCACCAACACCTTAGTTTCCTGATTACCCTATACTCATCTTACACTTCTGCAAAACCCCAACTCTGATGTAAAGCTACAATTTGTTTTCTCTGATTTTGGTAAACTGTTGCAGAAAAAAGTTATGCCACTCGGTTGATAAGCCACTACATAATCATGATCCCCAACTTTAGCTGCTATCACAGCCCTGCACAGTAACACTTTAATACTTTTCCTGGTACTTGTCAATTCTATTTCCCATTCCCCTTAATACCGTTTTCAAATTTCACCCCAAAGCTCCTATTAAGCCTCTTTCACTTTCAGAATATGCCTTGGTCCCAACCTCAAGGTCATATTATTTCCACCCAACATAATTTCCTTCAACTTCCTGCCTACTCATATTCATCCACTTACCTACTTTCCTGACTATCCCTTGTTCCTCAGAGGATGCAGTACTCCTCCCAAAAAAGACCCTACTTGTGCCTTTTTAACACCACAGCGTCCCCTCTCTTGGGGCCTTGCTTCAGCCATCCGTTCTCTCCTTTGTACATCCAGTCTCTCCCTCTGTCCTCATTACATTTCCTCCACGTCTTAAGGATCAACTCTTAAACTGATACTAAAAATGATGCTTACTTGACTCCATGAACTTGAACTTCCATCCACTCCCCTTGTCTTGTCATCTAGACTTTATGAAAGAGTAATCTTTATCACACCCACTGAGATCTTACTTGCCATGAAAACACTCCACTGAAATTGTCTGGCAAATGTCAATGACCTCCACCACTCCCAAATCCAGGAGGAATAGATTGGTGTTTAATTTATAAGATGCCTTGGCTGTGTCTGACATAGCAGTTCTTCACTCTGTCTCTTTTAACACTCTGCTTACCTGGCTTCCCTAACACCAAATGTGTCTTTTTTTTTTTTTTTTCTATTTTCCTGATTATTGCCAGTCACCATTTTAGGCATCTCTTCTTCCATTTGTCCCATAAATGATGATGTCCCTGTGGTCTGCCCTCAGTCCTTGTTTTTCACTTATCACTACATGATGAGAGTGGATGACCACTCTCATGGTTTTAACATCCAGTATCTCCAGCAGAAACTTCTCCTCCTGAGCTTCAGACTGGACTAGTCAGCTGCCCACTGTCCTCCTGGATGTGCTCCTGGCAAATCAAACTCGATATACAAAACAAACCCAAACTCTCCCACACACAACATTCCCCCACTTCCAAGCTGACCCTTCCATCCCTGAGTCCACTTCTACTTAGGACTTCACTATCTTATCATTTTCAAAGTCACTCCAGGTAGAATTCATTGTTGATTTTTTTCTTCCTGTATACCTCCCATTTCAATGAACAGTCCTATCATTTTACATCTTTACATCCAAACTCTTCTCTTATAATTTAGGTTCTCATTGTTTCTTGATGAGACTATTGCAACAGCCTTCTAACTGACCTGCCTTATTCCAGCCTTCTCCATCTCAAATCCACCCTCCCTATACCCAATATAAATTTGGTCACATCACCTCTTCACTTAAAAAAATCTTTCAAAGATCACCACTCCCCCACAATTTAAATCTAAGCTCCTTAACATAAGGCATCACTTGATTCGACCCACACTTACCTCTCCTCTCTCACCACTCCCCACCTTTTACTCTGTTTCCATCAACACTAAGCAAGTTGTAGTTGCTCACGGTGAACCCCCAGCCTGGGATGATCTTCCTTCTTTCCCATCACTCAACTAACTACCATACCTCCTGTAAGCCTTAAAATACAGATTAGAGATGATCTCCGCTAGGAACTCATCTTCCTTATTAAATATTTCATATATTGGAGTAATAGAAAGAACTGACAGGATTGACTCTTGGGAGGTAGTAAGTTCCTTTCAGGGCTGGCAAGGAGAAATGGCCACTTGCCAGATATAGTTTAAAGGGTTGGATTACATGACTTTTAAGAACCAGTCCAATTCTGGGATTGTATAATTTGTTTTGTCAGTGACAGATTAGCTCAAAATCTGTTAACTCAAAAGACTGTTAGTTAAAAGAAAAAAGCATTATCCTTACCCATTAAAAGAAAAAGTATTCTTCCTTATGTTTTATCTGTCATTGTATGCCTCTCTAATACATAAAATGAACCTAAAGTGACAGACTGATAACATTCTTTAAAGGCCAAGTTAATACTTAACATTTTAAATATTAGAATACTTGACAATAAATGTAAGCCCTATTTCTTACGGCTGAAATAAGAGAATAAAAGATAAAATGAAATTAGATCATAGCACTTGAAAATTAATGGAAATTCATTTCCAATCAGACTAAAACAAGTATATGAAGTATTCATCACGGATTTGTATGAATTTATAGCTTATAAAAACATGATATGATTTTTTTGTTTAAGGTTTACTAACTTTAAAATGGCAGCAGAATAAAAATAACTGAAATAAGAGAATTATTCCGTGAATGGGACATCAACCAAAAAAAAATTTTTCTAACAAACCACACCAGAATACCATTATAGGGGTTAGGATATTCTAGTTATATAAACATAGTTTTATATAATAAGTATGAGATCATAAAACTTTTGTACTCTAAGGGCACCATTCCATTAGTATTCAGATTAAATCTGTTATTTTAGTGTACAAAGAGAAATAAAAAACATTGAGCAGATGGTTATCATTCCTTATTAGGAATAGGGGCTTACTCATAAAATGTTTGTTATTCACTGAATTTGACAGAAAATCAAACATTGAGAATGAAATATAATCATATATAATACTAAAAATATTATTACAATGTGAAATTCAAAAGTTCTAGAAAGAAAGGAAAATAAGAGCCTGGTTAGAATCCCGGCAAAAATGATAGTGTTTTCAGATCTAAAGTTTAATGTCAATTTCAAAAGTTTGGGTATTAAAATAAATTTTTAGTAAAATATAAGTCTACTAAATAAACACATGTTGACATAAATTATCCTCAGTAACACGGTAATAAAACTTCCATTTCATTGGGAGAGTCCAAATATTCAATTTTACCATTATAATGTGGCTCTTTCCATTAAGCCCTCCTCAGTTTTAACTAACTTAAATTGCTTATTGCTCAACAGGAAAAAAACACGACTCCAAAAGGAAATAAAAAGTATTAATTTATTATTATCTATTACTTTTCCTTTTAAGAGATAACTAGCCATAAAATCAAAAAGAAAGCTAAATTAAATTACATCTTGGCTTACAGCTCAGGATAAGATTGATCAGCAATCTAATTTATGCATTCATGTAATATTATGCTCTATAATTTTGGTGGAATCAATTTGCTCTGTATTTTACAGATATATACTAAATGAAAGCATATTAAATACCATTTTTAAAGTCAAACTCATCAAATATCAGCAATTTCATATTGTTCAACCTAATAAAACATAACAAGCTATGATAGTTTTTAAAACAATTATTTAAAAATGTAATTATTTTGAAATTTAATAATGAAAATTTTTAAATCTATTTTTCTAATTCAAGTAAAATACAATAAAATATTTTCTGAAATGTTAGAAGTTGTTATAAAAATTTTGTATTTTCAAATGGGCAATGGTATAGAAAGTATATCCCTATTCTTAAAAATTAATATCACTACTATTAAATTCTTACATCTTCATCATTTTACTAAAACCAATTTTGAAAATCAATAACACACTTTTGAAAGAGGTTTTCATTTAATTTCTGACATTATATTAATTCAATTAAAAAGGAAACATTAAATTGTCAAGACTAATCCCCTGCAGGCTGATTTTCATGGTGCTGCGCAATCCTGATCAATCACTAGGTTGGATGCCAGCTCCCTGACTATACACAGGGCAGAAGGGAGAGGTGGGTATTCCACAAACATAAATAATGGGAAAGCAAAACCTGGCCAGAGGCCAAGATTCTTCCATGTCACCCACATTTCCAGTATTCTTATTATTGGCACCTATCCAGGTCTCCTTGACTCTTCCTTTTATCCTGAATTTGGTTTTCATTCACAGCTCTCCACAAGACCTCTAACGCTTTTAGGATGGTGTCTCACACATGCAAACTTGCTATTCTCTCTGTCCATTCCATGCATAGATTTACTAAAGATATAAAAAGTTCATAACATACAAGTTTAAATGAGACTAGCAGTATCAAACACAGAGAGGTGTTCATTACGGTTGCTATGCTTTTTATTTCCCAATAATACCCCAGAATAATGTATTTCAACTCCTTTTCTTAATAAATGAGGAAACTGAGGTGTAATGACCCACCAATGGTCACGCAACAATTTTAAAGCAGAGTCTAGGACTCTTTTCAGATACTTTAAGATGAGTTAGGACAAATCTATCAATTATCATTTCTCTCAAGCCAAGAGTAAGGACTCTTTGGACAATTCTCTAATAATTGTCTGAGTCCAAATTCAAGTAGAATCAAAAGAGCAGGATGCAGCAATCACTTAGGTGATCACTACCAAAAAGGGTGTTTTTACTTCAGTTGAAATAAAAAGTATCCTGGAAAAAAAAATCAATCTCATTTCATGAAATCAGAACAAGTAGACTACCAAAGTATTTTTATTAAAAATTTAATGTTATTTTAGATAAATTATTTTATGAGGTAGTTGTTTTCTCTATTTCCTCTGGATTTCTATGCTTAAAAAAACTAGAAATAAATGGTATAATTTTAAACACTAAGTTTTTACGTTAATGATAGTAGCTCAAATGGTAAATTCTTAATTTGCTTGCTAACATTCTTATAACGAGAATATTTATTAACTGCATATTTGTTGAGTGCCTACTTATGTGTCTGGCCAGTGCTGTATATTGTAAATATTAATGGTTAGTGGGGAAAACACAACAAAAATACATTTTCAAGCATAACAAATGGGTGAGAAGGCAAGAAGAATAGTAAGCCAAAATTTAAAAGAGTACCAGCAGGAAAATTTAAAATCTAGGGTTGCTTCAGGGCCAAAGGCCCAGAAGAACACTAAGAAAAGAAAAGAAAACTAAGCCTGGGTGAGGCCACGGCTTTTGTTCCTCCCAGAAAGGTGAGCACTCCCTTCTGGGGACCGGTCTTTCTTCTTTTTGTAGTGGCCAGCAGTAACCAGGGGAAGAGAATGAGCCTATGAAAGGGTGAGGTTTCTGTTCCCTTTGAATGAGCCTTCTCAGGTGTGGCACTGTCGGAGCATCCTGGTCTTAGGGCCACAGCCAGGGTTGTACATTGCAGGGATTGAGGGTCTCCTGGGTTCTCTACTCCCCCAATCCTTCTTCTGACCATCAGCTAGCTCTGTCACTTCCTAGCAGTATTTTAGGCAAGTATCTTAATCTCTCTGCTCCTGTTTCTTCTTCATTAAAATGGTATTAGTGTCTACTTAATACAGTTATTTTGAGAGTTAAATAAAAAGACTTAGAACAGACTTAGGACAGAGCCTGACACGTGGTGGATGACAGGTCTCTTGCTATTAGTACTTTTTAATTTTCTGAGAAGCACTCAGTTCCCTGAAAACTTCTGTGAGCCCAGGATGGAGTCAGAGCTACAGGTGCACTGTCCCTAGCCCTTCTCAGATCACAGATTTTTTTTTTTTTAAGATTTTTTTTTTTTAAGATCACTGTAATATACGCAGGAGTTCTGATTAAATTCTGATTTCTCCCAGCCTCCTTTCCTTCCCCAGCTTTGACTTCTTGAAAAAGGCTGCAGGGAGAAGGGAAATGATCTTTTGACTCCTGCAGCAGAGTCTCACCTGAGTAGAACTTAGCATCCTTCTTTCTCCTGTGTCCTTCCTTCTCAGGTGAGAAGATATTTCCTTTACTCATTGGCAGATTCTGCTACAAAGATGTCCTGATATTTGTTGAATAAAGGCAGGAAGGGATAGGAGAGTACTTAGACATGAGTAATAAAGATAGTATTTAAACATTTAGTGCTAATTATTCTAAGAGTTTTATACGAATTAACATATTTAATCTTCACAGGAGCCCTATGGCGGGGGTATGGTCATTCACATTTTAAAGATTAGGAAGTTAACTGACAAAGCATAATTTATCTTAGGTCACACAGCTAGTAAGAGGCTGAGCTGGGGTTTGAATTTAGATAGTTTCAATCCATTGCCTTAGTTTTTAATGTGTTTAGTATCAGGTTGAGAAGGCATATTTGGATTTTTGTAGAAATCCATGAAAGCAATGTTAATGAGCTTTGACTTTCTGATAAGCTTTTTTTTAGTCATCTGCAATTTAATTATATTTTATTTGCAATATTTATAGTTCATATTCTGATTATAGAAATCATTGCACATTGTAGAGGACTAAGAAAATATATAAAGTATTAAAACATTTAATTACCCATAACCACAGGATATAGCAATAACAATATTAATGTTTTCCTCTTCAATAGATTTATTTTTGGATTTTTGTCTAAGTTTACAAAACAGGCTTCATAGCTTTTATTTTTCCCTCAAGTTTTTATTATGGAAATTTATAAGCATAGTCAAATGTAATATAACTAAAATAATTTTGCAGAACCATCACCCAACTTTTTTTTTACTTCGGCATGTTACAGGGATACAAATATTTAGGTTATATACATTGCCTCTGCCTCACCCGAGTCAGAGCTTCAAGTGTGTCCATCCCCCAGACAGTGTGCCCTGCACCCATTAGGTGTGAATATACCCATCCCCTCCAGCCCACTCCCACCTGCCCAACACCTGATGAATGTTATTACTATATGTGCACTTAAGTGTTAATCAGTTAATATCAATTTGATGGTGAGTACATGTGGTGCTTGTTTTTCCATTCTTGTGATACTTCACTAGTAGAATGGGCTCCAGTTCTATCCAGGATAATACAAGAGGAGCTAAATCACCATTGTTTTTTTGTGGCTAAGACTCCATGGTATACATATACCACATTTTATTAATCCACTCAGGTATTGAAGGGCACCTGGGTTGTTTCCACATCTTTGCAATTGTGAATTGTGCTGCTATAAACATTCTAGTGCTGATGTCTTTTTTTTTTTTTAATTATCCAGATTTACTTTTGTTCCAGAAATGCATATTAGAGAATTTTGGAAACTTTTATATAAAGTCCAGAGGAGCTGGCACTGATTATAAAATCAGTGTAACATAACTTATTCATATGACTATTTTTTTTTCAGATTAAAAGTTCAGTTTATTATGTTTCAAACAAGAAGCCAGTACAATTAATCAAAGTATGTGCTTAAACTATGGACACAGTTTTGCCATCTTAATGGTAGCTTGTTTATGCCAGCAGCAAAGAAGCCTGGAGAGCAAGTGGCGACGAAATCATGCAAGGCATTTTCCATAGCTTGTTGGGAATTGAGTATTTTTCCTCGCAAGAAGTGGTCCAAAGCCTGGAAGAAGGAGTATTCAGTTGGTGCAAGGTCTGGTGAATATGGTGGGTGACAGAGAGTTTCCAAGTCCAGCTGCTGTAGTTTGAGCAGCGTTGTTTGTGTGACATGTGGTCAAGCCAGTTGTCTTGTAAGAGGATTGGCCTGTCTCTATTGACCAATCTCAGCTGCTTAATCACAAGCATCCTCATTATTTTGTCCAGTTGGTTGCAACAGACATCTGCTATAATCGACAGACCAGGTATCATGAGGCTATAGTGGATAATACCGGCACTGGATCACCAAACACATGCCATTAGCTTTTTTTGATGAGTATTTGGTTTTGGACCATGTTTCAGCACTTCATCTTTATCCAGTCATTATACTAAATGCTTGAGATTGTCAAAAAGAATCCATTGTGGTTTTCTTTGTCACATATAACAATACGGTGCAGAAATCGTTCGCCTGTATTTTTTTGTTTTTTTAATTTTTATTTATTTTTTTCTTTATTGAAGTATATTTTACATATCATGCCTTTACTCCATTTTAAGTGTACAATTAAATGATTTTCGTGAATTTACCGAGATGTACAGTTAATCATATAAATCAGTTTTAGAGAAATTCCTTTCCCCTATTGAGACCCCTAATTCTGCTCCCCAACTACTTTTCAAGCATGTCCCACCCCTCCACAGTGCCCACCACGTCACTCAGATGTGGGTTTACCCCCCCCCCAATTTCCTAGCGTTTGCTCCCACCATTTGAGTACCATATTGTTAATCAGTCAATACCAGTCTGATGGCCAGTACAAGTGGGGCCCATTCTTCGGGTCTTGTGTCACCTCACTTTGAATAATGGGCTTAAGTTTAATCCAGGATAATATAGAATGTCTTTTGTTCCTTTGCATCACCCAACTTTTAACCCTTGTTAACATTTGCCAGTCTTGTATCAACACCTCCCTAAATTTGTTTCAATATTTTAAAGCAAATTTCCAACACTGAGTTAGTATAATATTTATTGATAGTCAACATTGTCAAACATTATCATAAATTGCTTATATCCAAGACCAAGAGAAGGAGATGCTAGAAGCTACTCTAAGGTCTTCATTCTTTACTGAGATTTTTTTTTGTATTTGTATAACGGCATATTACACAGTCAGTTTTTTAAGTTTTCAATGCAAGTTAGAAGACAATATATATTCTCTAATTGTTGTTGCAGGGTAATTAAAAAAGAATTTCATACTGCCAATTTTTAACTGAATTATTACACCAAAGTGGCAAAAGTTCCCTAACAGATATACGCAATGAATAACTTCAAGACATAGAAAGCTAAAACTTAGACTGAATGTTTCTAAACATATATTTAATTTGTATATAGGTTGACATTAAATATTATTTATGCAGCTACGAAAGGTGCTGGGGATATATATGCTGAACATGTTCTGTGTTATACATATGTGACAGGTGGCTGGTTTGACTCTAACATTGGGATTCAGACTGGTCTGATGAATTGAAAGGAAAGAACTCCAATAATGTTAAGGAATCTGGCTGAGTGTAAAATGAAATGGGCAAGATAACATTGCATCTGAAGCACATGATGGCACGTAGGATGGTCAAGCTCGGCTCATGAATCTGAGCCCTGTGGGACACAGAAGCATACTCTTCTGGTACTTAGGAATTAATATTTAATTCAGTGGTGGCAAAGGGAACATTTTTCCACTTCTGGGTGGAAATTAGCACAGGTTTTGAAATACGAATGATTTCATGGACTTTGTCTTTATTTTATAGCTTGAGGGCTTGTGAAAATGGAAACCCTAGGAAACCATCCCATTGGCATGGATCACTGACTAGGTGAATTCCTAAAGCTATATCAGTGGTTAGGCACCAGCCTGCATCAGCCCCCCAGAGAAATGAACACCAACAGAAGGCATCAGAACAGAACAAGACAGACTACTTTACTGGCCCATATCATACACTCCTGAAACAAGAAATAAGTGTTTGAGATTTTAAATAAGGCCAACAATTAGAGGTCACAAAGAGTCAGTGCAATTGGGTTGCACATTAAATGTGACCACCTCACTCAATCTGACACTTTAAATCAAAAAATAAAAATTTATAAATGTGGTAGCCAGCCTTCAAGATGGCCCCCAGTGACTCTCACCTCTTGCTAGTCACCCCTTGTATAATATCCTCCCGCACTGAATTATAACTGGCCTGTGTGACCAAAATAATATGGCTGAAGTGATAATGGGTGACTTCCAAGGTTAGGTTGTGAAAGTTATTGCAGTTTCTACCTTGGTTTCTCTCATGAGTTGCTTTCTCTGGGGAAAGTCAGCTACCCTGTCATAAGGGTAATCAAGTTGCCCTATGAAAAAGTCCATGAGTGAGAACTCAGGGATCCAGCCAGCAGCTAGCACTATCTTGCCGTCCATTTGAGAGCATATCTTCCATCCGTCTGGGAAGAGAACTTTCCAGTCGAGCCTTCAGATGACTGTAGTCTCAACTAATCTATTCATAGCAACCTCTCATCCTTTTTGCGATGAGAGATCCAAAGCTAGACCCAGCCAAGTTGCTCCCAAACTGCTCACACAGAGAAACTGAGATCACAGAAGTTTATGCTTGTTTTAAGCCACGGTGTTTTCAGTTAAATTGTTACACAGCAATAGATAACTTTATGCTCTATAATTACTCTGAAAACTAATAGGAGCCACTTGAGAATTTGAAGCATGGAAATAACACAATGAAAGTCTAACATGATGATATCATTTTTATGAGGAGAGACTTAAGACTACAAATAAGAAATAAAAGTGTAATATTTATAGCATAAATGCTTATTTTACCTTAATAAAATGTTTGACATTTTATTAAGACAGAGAAAAAGAACTTTTGTGAAAATAACCTTCGCAGCATAAAATATTTGAAATAATTAAATAATTTCAAAGGGCAACTTTCCTGTATTAAATGTCACTAATGACATTTTTATATCTACTGTAATTCACATAAAATATCATTATTTCCTTACCATATTTTCTATCCTTTTAGTCAGAATGCTGATGCCTATATTCCCAATAAAATAATAGACATAAGAGTTATTTAACATGATCAGTGTATATGCAAACAATGAATAATAAAGCATTGTACTTTAGATATTTAGGGTTCTTTCATCTTTAAAGCAGTCAGGCAATATTGCTTCTAAATTTTAATCTACTGAGATTTGCAACTTGTCTCAGATACAGAAAGAATAAACAAGGGAAACAAACAAGGAGCCACACCATACTCTGGAAAGCCAATAAATTGTATTTACAGGAAAAAGGTAAAAATATAAAACCCATTAAGACCATAGTATCATTTTTGCTTGAAATCCTACACCGAGTGTACTATTTTGTTTAGTTCTTATTTAACAGATGCTTTATATAGTGCTACTGTGTCCCCAGGCTTTGTTATAAGTGTTTTATTAAAGAGTAATTTATTTAGCTACTATTCTAACATTTGATGGCTATAATTTAGTATTTCATATTTATATAGTGTAAATTGTCTTCCCATCCTGAACTTTGCAAAGTCATCCTTCCATGAACTAAACACTTTTGAATATTACTGACATTTATTTTTCTGCATATGAGAGTATGAAAAATCTGTAGTTAGAATATTGGTATATTTCTCACTACTTTCAATTCCCAGAGCAATCTGTCCTCAGTGCTGTTACATGATTATATATAATGAAATTGATTATTCTTATTGTACACTAGCTTGAAATTATGACATAAAAATTATCTTATCTTGGCCGGGCGCGGTGGCTCACGCCTGTAATCCCAGCACTCTGGGAGGCTGAGGCGGGAGGATCCCTCAAGGTCAGGAGTTCGAAACCAGCCTGAGCAAGAGCGAGACCCCGTCTCTACTAAAAATAGAAAGAAATTAATTGGCCAACTAAAGATACATAGAAAAAATTAGCTGGGCATGGTGGCATATGCCTGTAGTCCCAGCTACTCTGGAGGCTGAGGCAGGAGGATCGCCTGAGCCCAGGAGTTTGAGGTTGCTGTGAGCTAGGCTGATGCCACGGCACTCTAGCCTGGGCAACGGAGTGAGACTCTGTCTCAAAAAAAAAAAAAAGAAGAGTATGGATACCAGTAATCAGACTAACGGGTTCAAAGCCTGGTTCTGCCACTTATAACCTATAACCTGGGGTAACTTATTATTAACCTATCTGTGCCTATTTGCTTATCTGAGAATGATAATAATAGTACCTATACCTCATACGGTTTTGTGAAGATTATATAATATAAAGTACTTAGAACAGTGCCTGGCACATGGTAAGCACTATGTAAGTGTTAGCTAATATTATTATTATCATATTTTCCTGGTTGGGAGAATATATAAGACAACATATAAGAGAACATGCATCAAGCACAATGACTGCTACCCTGGAACTGGAAGTCTCTAGCTCTAATGGATGTCTTTCTTCAGGTTTCTGATGGAGCACTGAAAAATTCCAAAATCCTCTAAGGAGGTATAAGTTAAGGTCATAATGAACCACATAAACAAAAGAGAAAAGCCTCAAAATTATAGTTTGGGCAAAAAGAATACTGGTTTGGGTATTACATTAAATAACTCAACTGCCACACCTTACAAAGCTTTCAGGTTGACAACAAAGGTTAATAGACAAAGGTCAAAATGTTAAAATAGAGCATCTGGACAGAGGCAGGCAAAATCATCAATTAACACGATGACAATATAAACAAATTTATAGGGCTGCAGTTATAAAATGATTTGAAAGCTATGACATTATTCTTGAAAATAAAGAAATAAGAAAGTTTTGAGCTTTTACTCAGGAACAAAACTTTCGATCAACTTCATTAGGTATTTAATCTTATTTAAGATATTACTTACACTTTTGAAGGACGCTGCAAATTCAGCAACACCTGGTACTAAAAATAAAAAAAAAAAAACCAAAACCATTATTCATTCAATATTTGAGTGCTTAGGCATAGAGGATTCAAATAATAAGAAAACAGCCTTGCCTTCAGGAGCTTACAGTCTGGAAGAGGAGAGAGAGTAAATCAGTATCTATATTATTGTTTAAGCATCCAAGAAAGATGCCAGGTGCTATGGAAGGATAAAAAAATGAAACTCTAAATCAGACCCAGGAAGCAGGAAAAGCTTCTTAGAAAAAATAATGCCTCAACTTTAAAGGACCAGGAGTTACCTGGTTTGGAGGGTGGTGAGATACAGTATCTCTTACCAGAAAGTTTAAACTTCCTTTTTAGGTATGCTGCTCTATCAATCTAATTATTTATTTAAATGTCTCACAGGAAGAATCATATTAAAAAATAGAAAAATAAAAATCAGATATTTAAAAATGAAATAATGTTCAACCTTGCTAAAAAAAAAAAAAAGAAATGCAAACTAAAACTAATAAGATTAGTAACATCCAATATTGGCTAGTATGTAGGAAATGGATACTCTCACACACAGTGTGAGATATATGTGCAAGGATATTCATTGATAAATTGTTCATAAAATCAAAAATTGGATATAAATTAGGTTTCCAAATAGGGTATGAATACATAAATTATAGTATAACTATACAACAAAATACATTTAAAAGAATGAAGTAGACCTACACATAATAAGAGATGGAAAGATTCATTAATAAATTACTAGGTAGAATAAGTTAAGCTGCAGACCCTATACATATGACTCTATCATTATAAAAAACAAAACAAAAACCTCCCTCTATACACTTAAATAAATTTATTTGCTTATCTATATAAGCATTAAAAAGGCCAAAAGGATTTGTAACAAACTATTAACAGTGGTTAACTTTATAGAAGTGCTAGGAGGAGGCAAGGAAATGTGTTATGTATCTCACTATTACCTGAATTATTACAGATACAGTTGTTTTAAAATAAGTATTGTTTAAAGGCTCTTTATTTCCTGAGTCACATTGTGTTCTGAAAAAAATTAAACCACCTAACAGCTATTCTTAACACTGGATTTGTCTTTTCCCTTTGAAGTAAAATAAAAACTTTAATCGTTAGTTAAATGATAACTCTTCAAAAATCTCCTCAAGGAGTAGGGGGAAGTTTGGGGAAAAAAAAAATTCTCCCCAAGGAGTGCTAGTTCTCCTGCATTGATTCTGATATAAAGAAAGCAAAACTTACATTGTTCTGGCCAAAGATCTGGTGAGGCACGGTCAAGTTTTTCAAAACTCAGCAAAGATGCTTCCAGATCTGTCCCTAGAACAAAACACCCAGATGAACCAAGAAGACATGAAACACGTTAATTTATATTTTATGACATTTCAGTTTCAAAGAACATAAACTGGAACACTCACCTGGAAGTCTAGAGATTTGAGTTCTGTAACTATTGATGCTACCGTGCCATGGTATAATACAAATAAATCATTCACCCTCACCAAACCTCATTCTTTTTTTTTTTGAGACAGAGTCTCACTGTGTTGCCGGGGCTAGAGTGCTGTGGTGTCAGCCTAGCTCACAGCAACCCCAAACTCCTGTGCTCAAGCGATCCTCCTGCCTCAGCCTCCCGAGTAGCTGGGACTACAGGTATGCACCATCATGTCCGGCTAATTTTTCTATATATTTCAGTTGGCCAATTAATTTCTTTCTATTTTTTTAGTAGAGATGGGGTCTCGCTCTTGCTCAGGCTGGTCTTGAACTTCTGACCTCAAACGATCTGCCCGCCTCAGCCTCCCAGAGTGCTAGGATTACAGGTGTGAGCCACTGTGCCCGGCCAGCTGGGCCTACTCTTTCAAACTATAAAACAAGAGTGATGTCGTATTGGGGTGTTAAGAAAAATAAGTATCAATGAACCTATTTGCATCTTCATTCATACTCTTGTACTTTCCTCCAATTACAATTAAGTAAGTATTCCTGCTCCCATGAAAGAGAAACTCCCTGCTAGGGCTCTGTATGCCATTTTCTCTTGCTTTGTCAAGGACATCATCCTGAATAATCAATCTCCTTTCTCTTGTACCAACAGTTTCTATCCTTTATAGGCACATGTTGAACAGAAAACAAGCCTACTCTAGAATTTTCCTGCTTTAAAAAAAAAGAAAACTCTTCCTTGACCCCATGAGTTCCTCCACACCTGCTTCACTGCAAAAGTTCTAGAGTTTTCTATTCTGTTGTCTCCTCTTGCTCACTTCACACTCTCTCCTTAACCTATTGACAATCAGGCTTCTGTCCCTAGATACACAGAAACTGCTGTTGTCAAGGTCATCTATGACCTATGTTGCTGGATCCAGTGGTCACTTATCAGTTCTTTCTTATACCACCTATTTGCAGCATATGCTGACCACTTTCCTTGAAACGCTACTGCCAGCTTCCATGAAACCACCATGCTGGTCTTTCTTCTACCTCACTGACTCTTCCTTCTTCATTCTCCCCCTCCACTCAGGCTCCATCCCAGGCTGGCTCCACTCTCCACTTCATTTAGTCTCATAGCATTTACCTTCATCTATGTGCCAATGTCACCATATTTATATTCCCAGCCCCAACCTTTCCCCTGAACTTCTACATGCCCAAGTGGCTACTTGATATTTTTCTCCATTTACATGTATGAAAAACCACTTAAACCTAATATGTTCAAAAACATACTCTCCCAATCTTCTCCATCTCAAGAAATAGCACCTCCATGAACCCCAGTTCTCAAATCAAAACCCTAGATGTGATCCTTCATGCTTCCTTTTCCTTCACCCTTCCATAACCAATCCATCAGTGAACCTAGTAGTTTCTACCTCCAAAACACACCCTGAAACCAAATTAATCCAAGGAACCATCACTTCTCTCTTGGACTACCTCAACAACCTCTTAACAGATCTCCCTGCTCCCATTCTTATCCTTTTCCCTCCCCACTCCCAAATCTGTTCTCTACAAAGAACTGATTTTTTTTAAAACGTCAACCAGTTCATGTCACTCTCCAGCTTAAAGAATTTCTTCCCAGGTAAATCTGTGAATGTGTATCTACCATGCCCTATAAAATCCTACATGATCTAACCCCTGCCTAATTCTTCAACATCATTTCTCCTCTACTCTTCCCCTGCACACAGCAGGTACTCAATATTAACATTTGTTAAGTATTTACTGTGTGCTCAGTATGTTAACTGGTTGCACAAGTTAGTTCATTTAATGCTATAAACAGTGGTTTGAACATTTTCTGGTAAGCCACATTTTTGGAAATCTGAAAAAAAGCTATGGACTCACTCCCCAGAAAATATACATATATGTAAAATTTTACAACATATGCTTTCATTTAAGCTAAATTTGTTTTAGCAAATATTCCAAGGGAATTTCCAATGGCATTTTAATTGGTAAAGAACCCAACTCTGAACTAGAAACATTGGCATGCACCCAGTCCCAGCTACTCAGGAGGCTGAGGCAGGAGTATTGCTTGAGCCCAGTAGTTTGAGATTAGCATGGGAAACATAGTGAGACCCTATCTCTAAAAAAATTAAAAAAAAAAAAAGAGAGAGAACTCATCTCTAATACATAGCCTTAACTAATGTACCCAAAAATGGTAACAAAGAAAAGCCGTGTGTAACCCAAAATACCAGTTTCTTTCTTTTTTTTTTTTTTTTGAGACAGAGTCTCACTTTGTTGCCCGGGCTAGAGTGCCGTGGTGTTAGCCTAGCTCATAGCAACCTCAAACTCCTGGGCTCAAGCAATCCTTCTGCCTCAGCCTCCCAAGTAGCTGGGACTACAGGCATGCGCCACCATGCCCGGCTAATTTTTTCTATATATATTTAGTTGGCCAATTGATTTCTTTCTATTATTAGT